>JABJVR010047833.1:7081-26385 GCA_025773905.1 Chitala chitala
GCTTCTCCAGTGACTGTATCAGGTGTAAATTCAGACAGCAGACGCTGTCCGCTGAGTGCGAAATGAGCTGTGCAGGGCCTCTCCTCTGGTGCCGAGCAGTAACACGTGTCCAAGGGCCTCTTCTCTGGTGCCGAGCAGCAACACGTGTCCAAAGGCCTCTTCTCTGGTGCCGAGCAGCAACACGTGTCCAAGGGCCTCTTCTCTGGTGCCGAGCAGCAGCATGTGTCCGAAGGCCTCTTCTCTGGTGCCGAGCAGCAAGACGTGTCCAAGGGCCTCTTCTCTGGTGCCAAGCAGCAGCACGTATCCAAGGGCCTCTTCTCTGGTGCCGAGCAGCAGCACGTGTCCAAGGGCCTCTTCTCTGGTGCCAAGCAGCAGCACGTGTCCAAGGGCCTCTTCTTTGATGCTGAGCGGCAACACATGTCCAAGGGCTTTTTCCAGCTCTTTGTTCCCCCACAGACTCTTCGCCGTGCTCTAAGGCTTCTCATATCTTCAAATGGTCCTTGTCACGTGCTTTCCCGGTGTGTTCCTTCTTACTTCCTTCTTCAGTAGCGAGCCTCTGTACAAACAGTGTGTTTGTTCTAATCTTCCTACTTGCTGTTTTATGTGCTTGTATCGCCTGTGATTATTTTATTTCAGGTGTTTTTGAAAATGTAGGGATTTTTTTGTCCTTTTTAAAGACGTCTGATAAAATCACAGAACAATTTTTACTGTCCATAATGTGCTACCAGCATCCCACTACTTATTCCACACTGATTTTGGTTTAACCTGTTTTTCTTGGAAATATTTGCTATTCTTTAATATTTGCTATTCTTTCAGGTTTTTGGTCATGTAATACATCATCTCTTGAATTGACAGCTGTTGTTTCATTTTCAAGTTAACTGCTGCGGGAAGCATGTCATAAACTTGGTGATATCTTTGTTGATAAGTGTCATCTTGTTGAGATGGAAGGTACAGTTTAGGATTCTTGCTCCTTGAGCTCTCTGCAAAGCTGCTGCAGGCGACATGTTCCTGCTGCGTTACGTGTGCTGCTGCGGTGTAGGAAATTGCAGCTGTTTCTTCTTGTTCTTGTTTTGTTTCTCACGCTCCTCAGCTTGTGATAGAGCTCTGACACTGTAACTTCAGCCTTTGAGCAGCCTGTTCCGCACTCTGGTGTACTGTGTTCTTTGGCAGAATGTTGGCGCATTGATAGCACAGGCAGACACACTTGGATAGTGTTTCCGGCTCATTTGTGTTGCTGTACTGTTTACGTTCTCTTAGCGGTTTGAACATGGTTGATATGGTACAAGGCCCGGAGTCAACGTGACTCATGTGGTGGCGGAGTGTTTAACCCATATGTTGGTACTTTCGCTTTACAGAAGCATAAACATTACACCAGATGGCCTTTCAGGCTGTGAAGTGGTTTAAATCAGTTCCTCAGTAAAGCCATCTGTCCCCGTGTTGGTTGTCAATATTTTGGCATCTCTGTGAAATGCACAGGAGAGCTGTCACGGGTTCCACTGCACAGAGGATGGAAGCACATCTCAGACATGACTTGCTAGTACAATAGATTTACATGTTTTCAGGTCTGTACACATTAGCTGTCTCCTCTGGTTTTATTGAAGACATCATGGAAAATATGAATGCTAAGTGGAAAGCCAGCATTGATCATGCATCTCTTACTTCCGACTTCCAGGTGAAGCGGAAGCAGAAAGTGAAGAGGATGATGATGACGATGATGAAGATAATAAGAAGCCATCTATGGATGAGGTATAAAATGTTTGCTCATTTGTCTTCCGCTGCTAAATCATTTTTGAATGTAACAGCAAATCTGTCTGAAAAATATGAATTATTTTAAAAAGTAGCAGTTTAAATATATTGTGTAATTAATTTACAGATATACTGTACTGGCATTCTTCTAAAGAAATTAAATAACAAAATATTTAATTTGCTATAGTTAAATGACATTCATGAATTATTTCTCTGTAGCGACATTAAAAGTAAGCTTTATTCTTGTGCCATGTGCGCCCCCTAGTGAAAAAAACCAGAGTATACATTCTTGTAATTTCTTGTCATACATTGTACTACAGTATTTGGCACCTAATGTCTGTATTAAAATGTCATGTACATAAAGATACACATGAATGTGTTCAAGAGGTTATCATAATTTAAGGCAAAAGTTGCTTTTCTCTGCAATAACGGATTTAATGTTCAGACCTTTCAGCCCTTGCATGTTGGTAAAGACTATCTCTTTGTATTGTTTTGGCACAGGGGACAGCAGGAAGTGAAGTATTTGCCACTGAAGAAATGTCCAATCTTGTGAATTATGTCCAGCCTGTCAAGTTCAATTCTTTTGAAACTGCCAAAAGTAAGTTTACTCTCCAACAGAAGGGTACGTTCTGTTGAACCCAGTAACTATAATATTTAAAAATCATCTTTTTGCATAACAACACTTTGGCTTCTTTTACAGACAGTAATAAGAGTTATCAGATGTCTTCATTTGTGGAAACCAAGGGTCTGGAGCAGCTCACAAAGTCACCCGTTGAGTTTGTGGAGTATCCTTTTGTTCCCATGGCAACAAAACAATTCTTGATTGTAGCCTCATTACAGTTGAACTGCATATTTACAAAAGAAGGAGGTCCTTGAATTAATAACAACCTAGAAAGAAATGTGTAATTATTAATGAAAGTGCTGTATGCCCTCTGGATATTTGCGTCATTTATTGTTTGGGAAAACTTTAATGGGATTGACTTAATTAGTTGATTCTGGGCGGGCATTTTAAGGTACATGTTGTGTTCCAGGCAGCTTAGCTGCACGCTGTTCAGACAGAACCAACCAGGTGACCCTGATAACAAGGCTGTGTCCAAGAGACCTTGACAAAGCCTGACCAGGTATAATAAGCTTCAGCTCAGCCGCATTTACCCCAAGGGCACAAGGGTGGACTCATCAAACTACATGCCCCAGGTCTTCTGGAATGCTGGATGTCAGTTAGTGGCACTTAACTTTCAGACCTTAGGTGAGGGGGTCGACTTTTCTTCTGTTTTATCCCTGTTCTGTTGCGAACTGGAAGGAGGCATGCTGAAGGTTTAAATTTTTAGATTGACTGTTAAAATTGTACCTAAACACCACCCTTCTCTTACTCTTCCAGAGCATCTTGTGGTTCACCCTTTATCTTAGAGTTGGAACTTGTTCTACTTTGAAGCATTTATGGGGTGCCGCATATGACAGTGTAGAATAATGGGCTATAAAGTGGTACACGCCGCAGAGGTGTAATGCTGTACTGCCAAATAATGTAGTGCATTATGAAATTATATGATTTGCAGATGTAGTGCACAGCACTTTAGGTAAGACCTGCTGCCTCACAAATAAATAGGTTCTAGACTAAGAAAGTCAGTTCCTAGGAGTTACTATACCCTTGTGAAACACAAATATCACATCTGCGTGGGATTTACAAAAGGTTTCTTTTTTCCTTTTAGACCTGCCCATGCAGTTAAACCTGGGGATGTTTGAGTACAATGGGAAAAGTGGATACAGGGTCAAGCCAGAGTTCATGAGGCGGCCGGACAAGAACTTTGACCCCTTCACTGAGGTCACTGTGGATGGGATTGTTGCAAACACTATATCTGTGAAGGTAAGACTATTAGTAAATGGGGTCTATGTGTTATGTAGGGCAGTTTGTATTCTGAGGAGCTAATGAACTGTATGCAGTGTAAGTTTCTTAAACAGCCTCTTAGTTAGTAGATCAAAACAGCTTGGTGGCTCAGTGGGTAGGGCGTCAAGTCGGGGTGCAAAAGGCTCCCGGCTAGAATCCCAACCCAGTCACCAGGTGTGTCCCTGAGCAAGACGCTCTGCGCTAGCTCCCCGGGCACTGAAAATGGCTGCCTGCAGCTATATTGAAAAAAATGCAAAAAGCTACAAAAAAAAACATTTTTGGAGAAATTGTAGCCTTTTCATTGATTTTGAGCTGCATTCGTCTGGTTAGTATAGCTGGTAAATGGTACAACATGTCATTTGTGCCTTTCAGATTATATCTGGGCAGTTCCTGTCAGATAAGAAGGTCGGCACGTATGTGGAGATAGACATGTTTGGTTTGCCAGTTGATACAAGGAGGAAGGCTTTCAAAACGAAGACATCCCAGGGCAACCCAGTGAACCCTGTATGGGAAGAGGAGCCTATCGTGTTTAAAAAGGTGAGTCACAGAATCTGGCCCTTTCTGGACTCATCCAGCACCACGACGTCACCACCCCTTTAAAAGGTCAAGTTCCCATATATGTCACTAAATGTATGGTCGCCATGGAGAAATGAAGGTTCTTAAACAGCAGAGGCCCAGGTTCTGCTTATGTCACTGCCCACTTTTTGAAGACTATTAGGTAGGGCGGCTCTCTTTTCTAGGTGGTCCTGCCCACACTGGCATCACTCAGAATAGCAGTGTTTGAGGAAGGAGGAAAGTTCATTGGTCATCGTATAATCCCGGTGTCTGCCATTCGGCCAGGTAGGAGCTCCAACTGACTGAACATGCTGAATTTTAAACTACTTAATTAAATACATCACAGCTTCATACTCAAATTGGTTCATATGCAAACCTTTAATATGATGGGTGTGAAGGTCAATACTCCTTAGTTTTTAGAAATTCAGCTATGTATCTACAGGCTTCTGAAAATCAGGTGAAAAGTCTGTCAGTCAATGTGCTTGCTACCTGTTGCCACTTTGCTAATCATTCCACGATGCCCTTCCTGTCCAAAGGATTGATGTCTCTTTTACAGGTTATCGCTACATCGGCCTCAGAAATGAGAAGAACCAGTCACTGTCACTGCCAGCTCTTTTCGTCTACATCGAGGTTAAAGACTATGTTCCTGACACCTTTGCAGGTATGAAACGCTACTTACCTTACACTTATTTTATAAACATTTTTGTCAATGTTTAACACCAAACCATTTCATACGCATTTCACTTTGTCACACTGCAATAGTACCTTTAACGCACAGCTTTACGGCGCAGAAGGAGAACACTCCTTTCTTAATGAATGTATTTTTCGTAACAATACTCGTAGTGTGTAAAGTAATGCATAATGTCAGTTTTATTACACCGGTCGCCGTGTTCCTTTTACCATGCCGCTAACTGCCGCAGCTGCGTTAATGTGAAGGTGTTCGGCGCACGCGAATGCACACGCGCCGCTCCGTACATCTCCGCTCATCTCCGCTCTTCTCTCTGTGTGGAGCAGATGTGATTGAGGCGCTGTCCAACCCCATCAAGTACATCAACCTCATGGAGCAGAGGGCTAAGCAGCTAGCAGCGCTCACCTTGGAAGAAGAGGAAGACGATGTGGGCAAAGAGGTCGGTCTTCTTATTCCCGCTTCTGCACGGGCTGTTTTACGCATTAAACACCTAAACGTGCTGAGCCGTTTAGCACCACCAATGGGAAAATACTTTGATATCCAGTGTACAGTCCTAAGGTGCCAACGCTGGCATTTCAGCGGCTACTAGTTAAACGTTTGTGGGTTTGCTGCTCTGAGGTCTCGTGGAACAGAGCTGTGCTTAGAGTCTAGTCCTGAGCTCTGATTGTGGCACGTGGCAAACGTAGCCAGAGTGAAGTCAGGATTAATTTCCCAGCAACCTCTTCTTTTTATCCTTCAGCGGGTTCCTTATGTGTTGTTTTAATAGATGTGCTCACACAAACTGAAACGTCTCAATTTATATTCCTATTAATAGGCTCCTGATGAGACGCAGGCTCCGCTTTTTTTATAACATTTTTTTTCAATCAGGATTACAAAATATGTCTTTATATGTGACCTATATATCTATGCAGTTAGACACACAGCTGTGATTATCTCCGTTTCCCTTTTTACTGTATCATTGGTTAATTGATTAAAAGTAATTGTGTTTAATCTTGAAAGTGTTGGTAATTATGACACTCACACAGTTACAGTTCTGAAGCTGCCTTGGGCGTTTCCTGCCTGTCTGTGAAGTTTTTCTACTGCGGCTCACTTTGTCTCTTTTCACTTAGTGTTATAATTTGTGTTTAGTTAGCCACATGCACAACGCCAAGGTGTATGGACTGCTGAAGAACATCAGCACCAAAGCTCTACTTGCGGAACACTGAAATGTTTCTCCATAATGTCTTGGAAGCTGCGCCGTGTGCTCTGAATTCATCTCACAGCACAAAGAGCGGGGGACTTTTAGTTGCCCCTACTGCGTGAATGTGTTTGAGTACCCTGTGGCGGGTCAGTGCACCATTCATCTTGCACCCTTCCTTGTACCCTAAATTGTCCAGAATAGACGGCGAGTCACTCACCCAAATGTCAATACACAGTTTGAAAATCAGTGGATTAGAGAATGAATGACTTGTCTTAGGAGAGTTTTTACTCCTTTTGGACCTCTGGACAGTTCTGAAGCTTCCTTATAGCTGATTAAATGATGTGCGAATGTGGCAGAAGTTCTTTATTGTACATTTTTCTACTTGAGTTGGTACATGCCACAGTTTGTTTGCCACGTAAATCGCGTAGGTCAGGGAAGCATGGAACTGCTGTAGCGCTTAGTGAATTTTAAAAGCAAGAAAATATTTCTAAATAAATCAAGAAAATATTTTATTTTGTGTTTCGTATTATCTGACGTGAACAAGTTTACTTCTGTATACAAATTACAAAAATCTCTGCAATGTTTTGTTGCCATTTTTATTTTATCTGTATGTTAATAAGAAAATGAATATTATCATTATATAAATTAATTATGCATTTGCTCTAACTTAATGTCTAAGACATAATATAGACATAGTACTTTTAGTTTTTTTGCTGGACACAAGGAACACTACATATCAATGATAATTCGTAAAAGGGCTTTCCTCTGCCATGCTCGTGCAGGTATACATTATCAGCAATTTAGATGGGCCAATCAGGGGCAATGTCACAGCACCACCATGGCAACTGTAGCCAGAGCAATTATTAACTCTGGACCTCAGTAAACTGCATATAGCTTTCAAGGGAGTAAGACTGGCAAATGTTGGAGATGCCACTTAGTCTCCAGCAGACCTGAAGAAAGCTTTTGTGGGATGTGTCTGACCATGTTAAGACGAATAGGATACCACAGTTATATGTACACCCTTTACACCTGGATGGAGGTACCAAACAGAAAGACTTACTGGATTGTGCCTTTTTACCCTTTACAGCTGGATAGTGTCTGACTATTGCCAAGATTGTCTTTGAATTTAGCTGTGTTGTCTAGGCATTGTTCCATTGTCTTCATATGAGTGAAAATGAAGCTTGTGTAAATTCTGTGGTTTCTGGAATATGTTGATGAAAGGAAAGACAATAAAATTAGATTTTTTAATTTGATTTATATTGAGCTATGGAAAGTAGTTTGTCGAAATGTATGGTTTGAATTTTTTAAATATATTGTCTGCAATATATGTAATTTATGAACAAAATTAACTGAAGTCTGCTACAAAGTTTATATATAAAATAAATCTGCTTAGTTTTGGGTTGGGCAGACATTATTGGAGGTTGAAATTTGATATATGCATTATATCATAGTGTATTAGATATATCTACTGTAATAGTACAATCTCTTGATATTAGTTTTGTGAAGGGAATGTAGGCCTATACATTTATGTAAATATATTATCTTAATTGGAATACAGCATGCGTACACTCGATAGTTGCATATTAGCAAAGTATATATTGTATCATTATAATATGCTAAATATTTCTGTTGTAAACTGTAATCTAAGTCACTGCTGGATGTTTAGGTTTTTTATTATACTTTTTGTGCTCCTAGATTAAGGATCTTAAGTGAAGGTTAACTTACATGTCTAATGCAGGACAGCAGATCACACTCTGAAAGTACAGTAAAACTCACAGAAGGGATCTTGCTGCTGTACGCTTCAGAAAGTACTTAAACTACACTGAGCTGCTAAAATACCCAGCTGTTTAAATGAGTACAAAAATAAGATGACTTGTTTAGCAGTTAAATACTTTAAGGAGTAAATAAAGAGTAAAAGCAACATAAATACAAAGAACTCATTTGCACACAGTGCATTGTTTAAATATACCGTGTAGAATATTAAGGTGTAGCTATTTAAAATTTAGTACAGACAGGCAGTCCTAACTCTACATTAAAGGATTTCATTCAGAATTAAACACTTTGGCTGCTGAAAAAGGAAGCACAGCTATGATAGTTCTCATGCATTCTTTCCATATTTTTAACAGTAGGACATTATCAGTGTGAGAAATGCTTTTGAATTGCATGCTGGGTGGGATTATGGTGCCCTGTCAGCCTCTGACTCCTTTAAGCCAGTGTTCCCATTGGCTTCTCAGTTAAACAGGGCAGTGCTTGGCAGGGTTGTAGAGTTCACAGCTATGCGCTTTGCACGGCTCCAGCAAAGGTCCAGAAACAGCTTAGCAGAGCAGTCTGGCTGTAATGTCCAGAGATAACGAGGTCTCAGGCCATTTGACGCTTGGCAACCAGGACACAGCCATGAAGTCCAATTAAAGTCACATTCAACTGCCAATGAAGAGTGATGGGGACAGGGTTGGCAGGTGGGGGGGACAGATGGCCAAGTGCATTCTGGGTAAGGCTAGAGGGAATCAGTGATCACGGGCACAAAGCCCTCCAGAAGGAGCATTGTCACCATAATAATGTTTCCGTCTCCTGTGTCCTTTAAGGGAGAGCCTTGTGGAGACACCCAGTCTGAGCCCAAAAGTGAGCCCGATCCAGCAGAGAACGGGGTGAGCCACACTCCCTGCAGCACCCCCCGACCTCCATCGCAACTGACTAACCCGCCCCAATCCAAAGGTATGGCCCGAGATCAGCTCTTAACATGCCCTGTGAAGGATGCAGACTTGTGGGTTTTAATTTATGCTACAGGTGTATGGTCAGACAACAGGTCTGTGGACAAGTGAGCCTGGGTGTCATCACCAGCATACACAGTACAAAACACAACCTCTTGAATTTATACCCAAGATTTTGATCAGAAACGGTTATATGCATTGGTGTTCGACATGGTTCAAGACAAGCATGTTTAACATAAAATCCCACATTTAATAACTTTTTTTTTGTTATAATGTATACAAAATTAATTATACACAGTGAAATCAGCAGTGTTAATGCAACACTTAACATGTTAATTGTAACATTATTTTGGATTGTACATGGTCCTACCCTACAAAGATTAAACACTAGTTTCACAAATTTTATTATTCATTCATTTTCTCAACCGCTTAGTCCTGGTGAGGGTCGTGGGGAAGCCTGGAGCCCATCCCAGAGCACATAGGGGGCAGGCAGGGGACACCCAGGGTGGGGCACCAACCCAGCACAGGGCACACACACACACACACACACACACACACACACACACACACGCACACTCACTATGGGCAATTTGGACACACCAATCAACCTAACCTGCATGTCTTTGGACTGTGGGAGGAAACCGGACCACCTGGAGAAAACCCACAAAGCACAGGGAGAACATGCAAACTCTACTTTCAGCCCAGTGTTAAATTTTAAAACAATTTTTGTTTAACAACACCGGGAGCCGAATAACAGTGTGTTAGTTTAACTCTGTAAGTGTTCATCTTTACACTGTAAATTTTACACATGATTTTACTGTGTAGATTCTGTACTGTTGCAGTGTTTAAAATGATGGAATGATTTTCAACGAATATGTTTGCGCTTTCTGTATTTTAGGTTCGGTGAAACCTGCTGTAAAAACTGAAGATATTATACAGAGTGTTCTTACAGGTAAGTTTAACAAAGGCTTGCGTAAGATGCAGGTCTGCTTTAGCTCCCGTATGTTCCCAGAGGGAGCCTTGCATTGTGTTATGAGCGGAGCGAGCACCAAGGGCAGGCTGCAGCTTGGAGCTGGTCAGCGGGTCTTGTGCAGCGGCATCATGGTGTGACCTCTACCCTTTTCAGAGGTCGAAGCCCAAACACTGGAGGAGCTGAAACAGCAGAAGACCTTTGTGAAAGAGCAGAGGAGACAGTATAAAGAGATGAAGGAGCTGGTGAAGAGGCATCACAAGAAAACCACAGACATGATTAAAGAGCACACGGCCAAGTACAACGAGATTCAAAGCGACTACTTAAGGAGAAGGGCCGTTCTACAAAAATGTGTCAAAAAAGATGTTAAGAAAAGGTGGGCCGGTACTTCCTGCTAGCAATGTTTTTCTTTCCTCGTTTTCAATGTCTAAGTAGCGTTCTTCTGGTATGTTGTGTGAAAAATTTAGAAATGTTGTCCAAAGAAACAGTTTAGGCATCAGTGATTCCAGTTATGGGATTATGGTGGTAAATCCGTAGAATTAAGTGTTAAATTTTCCTTACTTAAATATCATGTGCTGAATGCTGATGCTTATTTCACAAAAGCAATAATAAAGTAACTTTACAGTAGCAAAATTGGACTGGCATACAGGAACCTCCAGAGAGATCTTTAGGGATGGGTGCTCTAGAAGGGTTTTTCTCTTACGTTTTGTTAAATTGTAGCACTGATGCTAGTATTACAATCAAACGTTATTAATAGTGAGGCCATTCCTTAATTACTTGTCTGGGGGGGATTCAAAATTCAAATGCAATAATAATGTTGCAGTTTAAAGCTCTGTCTAGTGAAAAAACAGGCATATTCCTTACACAGAGGGTAGTTTTATCTATTAGAACAGAATGGGAGGTGCTTGCTGATATATTATCGAATTTGTTCGTATCTGTTCAGCTCACCATTCTGTGTTGTCCAAACAGGTTCATTAGTGCCTAAGAACACTATGTAAGTCATGTATTGTGTGTATATTACACACTAGGTAGAAAACAATAAAATTAGATAAGTTCCTCTACCTCAGTACCTCAGTGGAAGAGCATTAAAGTCCCCTACTGTAAATGTCTGTGTTTCAGCTATTTGACATGTTAGCTGGAGGCTTTTTTCATCTTGTATTAGTTTAGATCTTAGACCATGCTGTGTGCTGACCAGGACTCAAAACCACCTCAGTCAGAAGGGTCTGGCTCCAGACGGACTTGCATCTAGACAGGGCCCTCAGCAGGCCACTTTCTAGACCTCATCTCTCTGCCTGCACAGAAATCATATCAGAGCTCTGACCAGTGGCAAGAGTCACAACAGAGGCAGGCACTAAGTGTAAATAGTTTAATTCTGAGAATTACATTTGTGTGCCACTATTGCTCCTTTCTGTCTGAGAGAGCCTCCTGGATTCACCTCCAGCAAATGTATTGAGCTGGTTGTGTAATTTATTCTATTACAGGTATGTATCCTTTGGGCCTACTTTTTGTTCATATTAACATAAAACTGAAAAGATTTATGTTAATGTCTGTTGTCACTCTTTGAGAGAGTACCAGGACCAAGAGTTACCAGCAAGGACAGCTTGCCAGCGTTGTGTGGGCAACTTATGGCTGGCATTTTTCAAACCAGCAAAGCAGAGCTCTGTGTTGGTATGTGGTCTGAAGGGAATGTCTTTGCCAGAGACTAAACACTGCTGGCATCCAATGTCATAATAAAGCCTTTGTTGTATTTCTTTTAAAGAAAGTCATTTGAGTTACTTGCTTTACTAAAGGCCCCAGACTCCTTTGTACTTTTACTACAAAAGTTAGTTTATGTGAAAATAAGCTGGAAGTAAGTTTGTTTCTGAATTCAATCACAGGAAATAACCTCATTGTAGAGAGCGGCCCTGGACAACATCACAAAGATCATGTTCTCTGAAAGTCTGCAGTGCT
This sequence comes from Chitala chitala, assembly GCA_025773905.1. Classification (NCBI taxonomy): domain Eukaryota; kingdom Metazoa; phylum Chordata; class Actinopteri; order Osteoglossiformes; family Notopteridae; genus Chitala; species Chitala chitala. Next base: position 18,761 of record JABJVR010047833.1, read on the forward strand.
TCAGTTGCTGTGACAGGAGCACTGACTGTGCTTTAGCTCATGTGGCAGGAGCACTGACTGTGCTTCAGATACTGTGACAGGAGCACTGACTGTGCTTTAGCTCATGTGGCAGGAGCACTGACTGTGCTTTAGCTCATGTGGCAGGAGCACTGACTGTGCTTCATCTACTGACAGGAGCACTGACTGTGCTTCAGATACTGTGGCGGGAGCACTGACTGTGCTTTAGCTCATGTGGCAGGAGCACTGACTGTGTTTCAGCTAATGACAGGAGCACTGACTGTGCTTTAGCTCATGTGGCAGGAGCACTGACTGTGCTTCAGCTAATGACAGGAGCACTGACTGTGCTTCAGCTACTGACAGGAGTACTGAGTGTGCTTCAGTTACTGTGACAGGAGCACTGACTGTGCTTCAGTTACTGTGACAGGAGCACTGACTGTGCTTCAACTCCTGCAGCAGGAACACTAACTGTGTTTCAGGTACTATGGCAGGAACACTGAATGTGCTTCAGGTACTGTGGCAGGAGCGCTGACTGTGCTTCAGGTACTGTGGCAGGAGCGCTGACTGTGCTTCAGGTACTGTGGCAGGAGCGCTGACTGTGCTTCAGCTACTGACAGGACTACTGACTGTGCTTCAGGTACCGTGGCAGGAGTGCTGACTGTGCTTCAGATACTGTGACAGGAGTACTGACTGTGCTTCAGATACTGTGACAGGAGCACTGACTGTGCTTCAGATACTGTGGCAGGAGCACTGACTGTGCTTCATCTACTGACAGGAGCACTGACTGTTTTTCAGGTACTGTTACAATAGCACTGACTGTGCTTCAGCTCCTGCAGCAGGAACACTAACTGTGTTTCAGGTACTATGGCAGGAACACCGAATGTGCTTCAGGTACTGTGGCAGGAGCGCTGACTGTGCTTCAGCTGCTGACAGGACCACTGACTGTGCTTCAGGTACTGTGTCAGGAACACTGACTATGCTTCAGATATTGTGGCAGGAGATTCTGTAAAGAAAGAGCACCTCTCAACTGGAACATTGATGTGTAGTAGGTGCTGAGGGGTGGTGTTGCTTCATGTGTCAGTAAAGAACATGAGGACTTTGAATTTCATGACACAGACTCTTCTTGCTCAGGGGCCTCTTCCTGAGGCTCTTCACTTTTTCAGCCACCAGGACATTTTTCACAGACAGTGGTCAATATAATCAACACTCGTGTTCAACTTGAAGGGACTGCAGTAAATGTTTTGTCCTCCCCAATGAGAACAAGGAGAGTAGAAATGCAATCGGTGCAGAAGGAATCGACCAGCTGCACTCTATAGCGAAAGCAGTTAAAAGAAAAATTGTGCAGTGTCAGGGATTGGCAGTAACTCACATCACACCGTACGTGAACCCACAGTGTTTACTCTGAGGCCTTCACCTGTGATGGCAGCCTTTAAGCCCTGCCCTCGCTTGTTTTCCATGGTTTTCAGTCCAGACCGCAGCCAGTCCTCCCCGGGTCAAGAGCTCTCCGAGTTGGACGAGAAGTGCAGCCAAAAGCTGAAGGAGCTGAAGGAGCAGCAGCAGCGGCAGCTCCTGGACCTGCGGCAGGAGCAGTACTACAGCGAGAAGCACCAGAAGAAGGAGCACGTCAAGCAGGTGGCCTGTTCACATCACGAGCATCACACCAGTACCACCCTGCCTCCGTCACGCTTACTCCCAGAGCTCGACTTCCAAATGTGCCCACCTGTCCCTCACCATCTCAACCCCGTTTGGTTCTGAATTGTCGGCACTGACTGAAAAAAAAATTTAATTTAATCTTGTCCTTCTCACATAAAAATTAATACTGAAATAATTATGATCTTTATGCCAAAATGTCTTTATTATGTCAATCACAGTTCACCTATCCTAAATGTATTCCATGTATCAGGTATTATACATTCCATGTATAATTATACATTCCATGTATAATCCTTCCATGTATCCTCAGCTGTCTTCTGCATGTCCTTCTGTCTTCCAATGTTATCTGTCTACCTCTGTTTTTCACTGTCTGCTGCAGTTTCATTAACACACAACAAACACAATGTTGCAGCCTCAATTTTTATATTCTTAACCTCAAATTACTGTAAGCAGCCTTTTAATATCAGATACCATCAGTCAGTCATCTGAAGCACAGATGTCAATCATCTCAAGATATTGACTGGATGGAGACCACAGTTTTTTTTTTTTTTTGTCAGTCTCATTAATAACTGCTGACTTTCTCAGTTCATACTTTCTTTTTCACACTTTTTCTCAGCCTATTGTAACCTACTTTCCTCTTGCTGCCTACCAAATTGTAGTATAATGTTACACAGAACACATACTTCCTGTCTTATATCTAGTATTATTATCTAAGTATTAAATGGATAAAAATCCAGCCCATTAACCATTAGCCTAAGGTGATGTAACACTGAGTTGCAGTTGCTTGGTGCGTTTCTTTCTCTGTCACGTCATATATAACAGCACTTTTGTCACAGCCACATGAAGCATGGTGTTTTGCCTGTCTACGGCACAACACCCTGTAGGCTCCTTATAAACCAACCTGATGGAGCATGTCTGTGTATCAGCACGAGTCTGAAGCTGCTGACACAGGCCGCCTCGGCTCATTAGCAAAGGCTCGCTCAAGTATGACAGCAAACCCAATTAAACAGACTCCCATTAGAAGCCACTTTTCCAGTTCACTTGAACATAGAAGCCAGTTCTACAGATAATAATGACAAACTGAGAATGATAGAGGAAGCATTACAGTAATATCAATGCCATATGTATATGTAACTTTACATGCTGTGCAATCTGAAGTAATGTTACATGTATTGTTTTGTTTTAAAGCTTGTAGAGAAATTGACTGCCGTGGCTGAGGAGTGCCAGAACTTGCAGATGAAAAAACTAAAAGACATATGTGAGAAGTAAGTCTGGTTTCACATACTCCATCATTATAATGAGGTGTGCCAAGCTGTTTATGTTTCGAGCACATTGGATTTAGCCTTGATCATTTATAAAGCATTTGTACTGTCTGTATAATGCAGGGAGAAAAAGGAACTGAAAAAGAAAATGGACAAGAAGAGGCAGGAAAAGATAAACGAAGCCAAGCATAAAGAAAAGAATGTCACTGAGGAGTAAGTGGAGACCAGAGGGACACACTGAAATGCTTGGGGGACTGTGCAGGGTGCAGAGATTGGGACATTGAGATGGTGCAGGACCTCTGTGAGGTTCACACTTTGGGACATTTTCAACTTGTGAGGAAGTGCTTAATACCAACGTTAACCAACCTTGGGGTCATGACCCCATATGGGGTCACAGGATATGCAAATGAGGTTATGAGAATATGGTAAAATTGATTTTAAAAATGGTTTTATAAATTTTAAAATAATACAAATATTAATAGTCATTGACAACATTAATTTATTTTAGAGGTCATTTAACATGGTAAAAATAAGAGTTATATGCACATGACTTATCATGTAACCACAGTATTACCAGCTAGTAGGCTTGTTAGCTAACAAGTAAATATGGACTGACTTCTTAATGCAGCTGTCCCCTCTACATTCCCAAATGTACCAAATGCTGAGCCTCGATCATCAATATGAGTGCGAAAATACGATGCATCGTTTCTTCAGTATGGGTTTACAAATGCCATTGGAAGAATGAGGAAAAACCCATCTTCTCTTCTTTGTGGTAATGTCTATGGACAGTATGAAGTCTAATAAAATAAAAGACACTTTAAAACTATACACAAAGAATACATGGAAAAGGTAAAATGACACTTTGAGTAGAGTAATGAGATGCAGTGTAGACATGACTACTGTTGAGAAAGCTCTGCGGGTATTGTTTGAGCTGAGCTGTCGTGTAGCCAAGGTTACGGAGCAACATGGCTGAAACACTGATCTTACCAGCAGCTGTGGATATGGCAAAAGTGGTGTGTGGTGAGGATGAAGCAAAAACAATTGTAAAACATACAATGGAGTAATAATTCAGTAAAGCAAAGAAGTGATGCTATAGCTAAGATCCAAGAGAACACAATAATAGAGTGCCCCCCCCAGCCTACACTTTACAAAGGAAAGGGAAAGGCGCTCACATCCTCACTTCTGTTCCTACATGCACAGTGGTGCATATTATATCGGGATATTTTGTACTCTCTGAGTGAAAGGCACCCAGCAAGCAGGGTTCAGTACACGTGGTACCCTGTGCTAACATATTGTGTTTTGATCTACTCTTCAGTAATGTAGTGTAGACTAAGATGTTCTGTCATTATCAAAAATATATCTAAAATAAGAAGGAATTACCAACATTTTTAACAACTGGAGAAAAAAATGAGACATTGAAAATGGGTCACAAACCAAAAAAGTTTGGAAACCTCTGTTTTACATAGTGTCACCTTTGACTGAAGCTTGTTTTGGTGTCTGTAATCCTGATGATGTGTCTGAGTACTTTGTATGGGACACCATGGAGACGACTTACAGATCTCTTTCTTTTCTGTGTTACTTTGTACTGAGTTTATGCAACACTTGTCTTATTTCCAGAGAGAAGATGGAAATCAACAGATCCTATATTAATGAAGTGGTGCAGTACATAAAGCGGGTGAGAAGCTTTTACTGTGTATGCAGGCCCAGATTTCCCATCAGCCTCAGCAGGCTGAAGCCAGAGGGTCTGGAGCTCGTGTGAGCCAGTGCAAAAGTGATTTTTAAAAATAATTTCTAAGCATATAATGTACTAATAATGCTGCCATGCAAATCGAGTTAATTTTGTCTCTGCCATGGAGAATGAAAAGATAGCTGATACAACAAAACACTCCCCTGCAAAAACAGCAATGTCACATAAACCGTTTGTACATCCATAACTTTATTGCGCTTTACATATAAACATTACATTTTCTAGTGTACATGTTACATATAAATTATGTAGTATGTATCTGCTGAGTTCAACTGGGGATACAATAACATGCTGCTAATGCCAAATTGTAGCGTCATGCGACCTGAACACAATGAATTTCATTTTGTAGCTAGAAGATGCTCAGAGCAAAAGACAAGAGAAACTTCAGGAGAAGCACAAGGAAATCCGTCAACAAATACTGGATGAAAAACCCAAGGTACCCAATTTTTGATTCTGACTGTTTGCTTTACTCTTTTCGTTTTAAAAGGTAATGATTTTGCTGCTATCCAGACTCATAAATCTAAATTGGGACTTTTAATTTTTCTATTATTCTGTACAGGATTGAAATTACTTCGGAAGTACCGCTACATCATTATTAAGCATTAAATGTAAAACATAATTAAGCTTCCATATTAGTAAGACAAGCTGTAGTTTGTTGCCAAGCACGTTGTCTTTTAATTTGTACAGAGGATTACTGTTGTCCACTGATATCGGAATACAGTATTTTTAACCGAATTCTACTTTCTCCTGTGGTCACAATATTCTGCATGTTCCAGTGACCAGTTCACACTGTGCTTTACTTTTGTTACGGCTGTTACTGTCGCTCTTGTAGGAGAGCTGTTCTGATGAGTCAGGTAAGATTTGCTGCATACAAGAGTTAATTATTAACCACCTGGATGTTACAAGCACGGGAACTCTGCGTTTTGAGTTAAAGAAAACATTAACGGTGCGTGGCCAGATCTCAACTGCTGCTCTGCTGTCTGAATCCAGAAGCAACGTTTAATGTTTGAGCTGAAACTGCTGAACGGCTATCGGTCACACAAAAGGGATTCAACCTGGCATGGTACAGTAGCTCGTCTGACAGCATAAATTAGCTGCGAGTCGTAACTAAAGGAAGTCGTCTCTGCCATGTATTCCTCCCCGATTTCCACCAACTGCAAAAACCATCGATTACGTTATATAGGCGTTTTCTTATACTACCATAGAGAACCGTTCAGTAGCCGACAATTGCGTGCGGAAAACACTATGAAAAGCAGTTTGGAGATTGGTGCGGAAAAGCAGGGCGGGTTCACTCCTCTTCGTTACGACTCGATCGGCACGCATGGACAATACGTGAATGCACTGAGGGTGTATCTGCAGCCAATTAGGAACGTGTTGGGATTGAGAGTGCATGCAAACTGTGTGCTTGCGCACGCTTCGCGTTTGTGCGAACTGTTTGGTCAAGGCGCGTGGTTTTTATCGGACTGGTTTAAATTGTTTTAACATACAGTTGTTTGTATTTCATTTGGGATTAACAGATACCGCACAGCAACAACAGTTAGGTCCTTTCTGCCTGGATGTAATTTCCTAAATTTCCTTGATTTTTGTGTATGGGGCAGATACCTCTAGAGGGAGCCATAGAACACAAAATGAAATGAGCGACCAAAAAATTGTAGTAAATGTATCTAATAAGATTAACATTTTAACATGGATATTAAAATTTGTGAATTTTGCCGGTTTACAAAATATTTGTTAATTCTGTTTCTTAAAAAATCACTACCGAAATGTTTGTGATTATTTTCCCAAAGTCTACTAATGCAGTTACTTTAGCATAAATCAAAAAATAAAAGCAATATTTCTAGTCAAATTCAGAAGGCAGTTATGTGGATAAACAGTAGAATCTTTAAATGGAAAGCATTTGGAATTATAATTTATCTAATTACAGCAGTGCAGTTGCTTGCTGGCCCTTCTGTTTTAACACCAGTTATATGAGTGTCCTTTGTCGTGGCTTAAATCTATTCAGCTAAAAGGATGGAGCGGAAAGGCGAAGCGGTGTCAGTCACTGGGTTTGTCACTGACACCGCGGGTTGGCAGGTCACCCGACAGCTGCAGTGACACTCAGTATATCACAGCGATCTGATGTTGGAAATATCTGTGTGCCTGCGCAGCCTGGTGGAGGCTGTGGGGAGACGGTTTTCTAATTTACAGCTAACCAATTACTGTGCGGTCACTAGATGGCAGCACCGGTCAATGAGATGAGCATTTAGTAGTGATCATAACCTAAACTGCTGAGCCATAACTGTAATTGCTGATCCCTTTCCTGCAACGTGTTTGCCTAATTATTAAATTAAGTGGCTTGTTCAAGGGTATTAAAGGTCATATGATTTGAATTAGTCAGAATCCAGTTAGAATCCTTAACTGCCATAATTTTTGCTGCCCACTTTATGTATTTTTTTAACAGCGTCAGGCTAATTCACTTTCCCTTCATGGTTTTAAGATCTTCCTTTGAAACACAACAGGGAGATAGATATTTGTGTTGTCCTGCATGGATGCTCCATGGAAATGTCACATTTTTTTCTGGGATTCATTTAAATTGCAATTTGTAAAATTCTGCTGCACGAGAATGTTAACTTTAACGCCACGGTGACTGCACTATTCCAAAGGCAGTGCTGCTCCACTACCCCAATTAATTAAATGGGTTTTCTCACTTTAAATAAAGTTTAGAAGCAGCATGGATATTAACTGAGTGATAAACCATGTTAAATTGTCAGGATCCTAAAACTTGCTGGAGTAATCTTCAGTCACCAGTGTTTGGCCCCCCCCCCCCCCGGGGGGGGGGTGGTTGTTGGGGGGGGGGGTTGGGGGTGGGGGTGGGGGGTGTGTTGTTGGTTTGTAGAATAGGGGGGTGGATGCGGCGGAGTAGTGGGGAGGGGAGCGGGGGGGGGGGGGGGGGGGGGGGGGGGGGGGGGGTTTTTTGTTGGTGGGTG
>JABJVR010047834.1:0-26384 GCA_025773905.1 Chitala chitala
CTGCTACAACCGGTGCTGCTATACAATTAGAGATATACCTTGGAGAGACCACAATATATAGGGAAGACAAACTACTGTAGTACTGGATGGTTAACAAAGTGTGGTTCCCCACTCTGGCCCAAGTGTAATGCAGATATCTCTCTGCACCATGCAGTAGTGTGGAAAGTGAAAGGCTATTTAGCTCAGTGTCTCATATTGTCAACGAAAACAGAAACAGTCTCACAGCTGATCATGCAGAGAAACTTCTTTTCATCAAAAGGAACTTGCCTCTCACTTCTCCAAAAAGGCTTAGTTCACCTTCTTACAAGTTGTATGTTGTATGTTTGAGCAGTGCTGAACTTACATACATGTGAGTTACATACATTTCATTAACAGAAGTAAAACATCTGATTACTGTGTTTAAAGTTATTGCACTTCTCTGGTACTTGTAATTTTTTATAATAAAAATACTGCAACTGCAGTATTTTTAAGTACTCGTTTCAGTACTCGGTATCGGCAAGTACTCAAATGTAAGTACTTGTACTCAGTCAGGAAAAAAAGTGGTATCGGGACATCCCTAGTTATAATGCTATTGAACATGACTTGGGAAACAAGAGTCAAGGCTGAATGCACACTGATACAATTTAAGCTCACTGTAGGGTACACATTCAACCACACTAATAAGAAACATGTATTCACTTAGATAAGTAATTTGGAGTATGTTAGAAGTATGCGGAAGATGCAAATTATCAAATTGTTTACAATTGTTATTAACACATTTATTTCTAAAGTTTCTGGTGAATTGCAAAGTCAATTTACACTACCTCCCTCTGTAGCACTTCACTGGCTTGCTGACCAGCATAGGGACCAATCAGAGGCAGTGACCTCATCTCACGCAGGGGTAGCCTTTCAAACTCCACCCACTTCCTCTCAAGGGTCTCTTCCATTGCAGCAGTAGATCCTGTTCCCTTCTTCTGCAATAGAGAATCCCATGGGCTGCTTCCAGGAGGAGGCTCCCTGGTGGGGACCCCCTCCTGAAACCAGCGGGCCCTGTCCTCCAGTCGCCGTGCTTGCTCCCTGTCTGGGCCCTCCAAGACCTCTGCTGAGCCAGCAGGCTGTGTATTGGTGGGTGATGTTGTCATAGTAACCGGAGACAGCTCCACATAATCCAGCGGACGTGAGCTAAGGGCTGAGGTTGTGATCTGTAAGCTTGAGTCACTACGAGTGTACTGAGAGGAAAGCTGAAGGTGGCAGGTGGAAGCGTTCTCTTTGTCACCACTACCATCTGGCAACCTGGGACACAGAAAGGATAGCAATTTGTTACGACAGACAGGTTGCCGCATATGCTGTGTATACAGTACAAATTATCATATCTGATCTTTGCTTTATGCAGCATATCACCAGCTGCAGCTATATACATGCATGTTTTTAATGTGTATAAACTGTTTCATGACAGCATCAGCTGAACGAACACACACACACACACACACACACACACACGATTGAACAAAGCTGAATGTATAGAGAAAAACTACTCACTGCATGATGTTGGGGGAGCTGCTGGGAAGGATGCTTTTCTGCAGAACCTCCACCCAGTTCCGCCTGATTCTCGATGTCATGGCGGACAGAGTGAACACAGCTTCCCGGGTCTGCATGAAGAAGGCCAGAGTGGGGGCGGAGGGTATGAAATTCTCTTATCTACAGAGCAAGACTGTATAAGGAAAATGTGAAGATGGACTCATTGAAACAAGACTACAGTTAGGAAGGACAGACAGTTATGCACATCTCATTTAAGAATGACTAGTCTATTGTGTCACATGTCTTCATCTTCCAGTGCAGTAAAGCCATTTCTGGGGCTGGAAATCTCTAGATTCTGCTTAGCTGTTGAGTTATACATTCAACAAAGATTTTTTAAAAGAATTATGCATTGCACACCTTGATCTGAAAGCCATAGTTTTTTTCCACATCAAACTCAGAGACCCCCATGCAGAACTTGAGGTCAATCTCACCCTCCAGGTCTTCTTTCTGCCAAAAAAAAAAGAAAATTGTGCCAAAATTACCATCAAACTCGAGAGATTTACTGGATAGTACTGAAGCCAATAAAGGAGTATTTAATCTTTCTTTTTTGTTTTTTATATAACAAGGCTTTTTTGGTAACTCACTTCCTCTGCGTTGGCATCCCTGTAGTACTTCAAGCCAGTATCTTTCAACACAAACCAGTGCTTCCTCCACTGTTGAGACAAACAGCAGGTCAGACTGCCCCAACACGACTATTCAAGGCCATAAGTACACCACCTTTATAACAGCATACATGTCATCATGTACATACAAGGGCTGATTTAATCATTAGGGTGCTAGTGAGTATCTGTGAAGAGCTCCTGAAATAAACCTTAGCAACCAAGTCTGGAACAATGGTTAAACATATGATTCCTTCAGTTCACCATCATTGCTACAAACCACAGGTTAAGTAAGCAATCTGGGACTACCATGTAGAAATGCATTCACAGCTGCACCATGCATAGCAAATATCTGAGTAAAAGCTGCAAGTTCACATCCTAACATGAGAAAGCAGGATATTTTTGAATGCAGCAAAAAAAAAAAAAATGTTTCTTGTGCATTTGATCACATTTGCCTATTGTACGTTTTGTTGCGAGCTACCATTCACATAACATGCAACGAAAAAGTACAGAAACGTACAGGACTTAACAAAAGGTACGGCGGGAACAATTATTACAAAGTACCTCTCCATCCTCATCAAGTTTTGACATCCACCCCTTTTTGAAGTTAAGCAGGTCAGGCTGAGGGAATAAAAACAACTAGTTGACAGTCATCTCTTAATGAAGAGTACAAGACAAGACTTGGAATAAACATGCTTTGAAGACCCTTACCTACACATACAAGAGTGTGTGAAGCATAACAATGAGCAAAAATCACAAAATATCACAAGTTGCCTTGTAAAAATTGGACAACATGAACAGATAACGTTCAGAACTGTACGTGACATGTGCTGCTCATATAAATAAGAAAAAAATGAGGCCAGTTTTCGAAACCAACAGGAAGCAGTCAGCAGACTAGACATCACATGAATCCTGCTGAGTACAAGACAAGAGCTTCAAGACGTGTGATGAAAAGAAGAAAAGAGTACATGCTGTTAATAGAATCTGTCAGCACTTAGGCCTACCAATGCAACAACCATAGACCAAGTTGCAATTTATTTGTGCCTGAACATGGACTTTTGTGAATTTGGACTGTTTGATGCATCATCCTCTAATTCTAATTGGAACTGACATCTAATGTGATATGTATTTTACGTTGTAAAAAAAAAAAAAAAAAAAAAAACTATGTTAACTGCGGTTTAATTTATAACTGCTGGAAATTTGAGACTTGTCCATTCGTGTACCGCATGAAGAAGTCAACGGAAATCTAAACCAATGAAAAAGCCAACATGACAATTATGTGTTATTTATTTTAGCTTTAAAAAATTATTTATATTTGTTGTTTTAAAGCTCACCCTGTTGACCTCAAAAATCAAAGTAATTAAAAGTAAAGCATGCACAAAACAAAACTTAAAACGCTGCTGAAAACATGCATAGTCTAGGTTACTGTCAACGTGTGCAGACGTGCATTTTTTATCAAGGCAAAGCATAAGTGCTAATTTCACAAGTTTAAACAAATGTTAATTTCGTCAGATAAATACTCAAACGACGCTACAAGCCATCCATCAAAATTTGATTGTAAACAATGGAAAAATACCAAGCATTACTAACAAGAACTTTTTACGAACGCACAAACTGTATAGCATTACAGGCAAACAGAAACACTCACCGTCATGTTGGTTATTGCACCACAAAGTCCGGTTATAAAAGAGAAATAAATAAAATATAAAATTGTAATTAAAATTCTAATATCGACTCTCAAGGGAATTTCAGATTATGTACAAAAGTCATGGTTCCAGCAAGTGTCAACGGCCTTACAGCAGGCGACTTTTAGAAAAACGCGATCTATTTAACGACTTCGGTTATATTAAGATATCATTTCAAAAAGATCACTAACCTATAAAAAATACATTTAAAAAGCTTACAACTTCCTCGCGCCATTGCTTTCTATATGAAGCTGATAGGTGATTCGTTCCTCGGTAGTTCCGCAAAGCAGCGCAGGCAAACGGTCGCTGATAACCAATCGGACGTGTGTAACTAACGAGTGTAAATACTAAGACGTACCGAAGGTTTTAAATTTTAACATTTCGTTTACAGCGTTTTTAATATTATCACTCGCTCAGCGCCTTACTTTGTTGTGACACCGAAACTTGTCATATTAGACGTTAATTGGTTATTGGAAGTTTGAGCTGCAAGCGCTGACAGCTCTATCCAGTACACTATATTGAATGCTTACAGTCATGGCCACTGCATGAGCGCCAAGGCTGGTGGTTGCGTGCATAAGGAAGAGGAAAACGATAGTCACAACGTTTTTTAAATAAACTTGTGACATTCAAAACGTACTGTTAGCCGATTCTCTCTCTCTCTCGCTTCGTATGTGTTATCAAGCTTAACAGGGAACCTTGTGGTCAGAAAGTGGCAACTGGTTAAGCGAAGATACCAAGTCTCTCTGCTAAGTGTGTTGTCAAAGGTCACATGATCACTGAGCACTGACAGAAGAATCTATAGACACACTAAGAGATTTAAAAATTGCTGAAGTGTTAATATGCATATTGTACTGTGAAATGAAGTGATATATGAGAACTTTGAGAAACATGCCTTTCCCACATTTCCATTTTCCACCTCAACTAGCTGGAGTTCAGGGGAGTCTTTGTTTGCCAGTCGGTCATCCTGGCTGTCATTCTGTAATTAAAGTCAAAATCAGTAGGTTTTGGAATGACAAATACATGTAAACCATGACTACAAGGAGATAAATGACTCTTCAAAATCCGTGTGTGATGCAGGTTGCCTATCACTGTTAAACCTGTACTGTTAACCAGCAAAATGACCAATGGAACTCATTTTCAACTAGTAATGGCTCATATTAAACCTACCCACTGTAAATTTTGAGAGGCTATTTCTCTGATCTCTGTAAGTCATCACATAAATTGAGAAAATTATACAACACCAATTAAACACACATGAAAAAATGTTCTTTGTCCAATATAGTTGACTGTAAATATTTTGCATGGTACAAAGAAGAGATCCATGTGGCAAGTGATATGCACAACCATTTAATTATTTAAGCCTTTAACTACTTGATAAAGCCCAATATTTGTTTACTTGTTACATTTGTTTTTGCCTGTGTTCCAGCTTTTCCCCATAGTCTGAAAACAGGTGGTGCAGGTGTATGGCTGAGTATGTTAAATTGCCCATAGTTTTAATGTGCATGTGTATGTGTGAGAGTGCTCTTTGTTGGATTGGTGCTTAATCCACGGTGAACCTTGCCATGTACCCTCTGTTGGCTGTATTAGGTTCAAAGCTTCCTTCAACCTTGAATTGGATAAACAAAGGCTCTTGCCATATGACCACAATGCCCTTTTATGTTGCTTCAGCATTGAATGGTAGTTTTGTCCAAGTTCCCGAACCAGCATCTACCTGAGTATTGACTGAAGAATCAGAGGGGACACAAGGCACTTTGCCAACATTGCCTTTGTGCTTCTTCTGTCGATTCCTCCCTCTTTCCTTTCCTCTCCCCCTTTCTATAGACTTTTCCCATTCAGTATGTCCAGCACTTTGCCTGATGGAAAAAAACAGGGTTTAAAAGAGGATTACTGGTAATCATTCTTTTTACATCTGCCTTAATGTGACCACACTGAGCAACTAATTTATCTCTATTTCCTTTTCATACTATCATTTCATAATATATAGAGAGGGTGCAGAAATACTTGTAACTAATCTGAAGTTTGTTTAAACAAAGGAGAGACAAAACCAGAAATGGTTTTATCCTACATAACTTGTACTGTTTTTATTAGATTCTGACTGATTTAGATATCCATTATAGTAATGAATTAATGTAATGTATTCTTGTCAGTTTCAATCCTTACAAAACCCACCCTTAGGGACAAAATGTCAGTAAAGTCTTTACACACACACACGAGCGCGCACACACAAACATGCCTGTGTTTATGTATATACGGTGGCATCTGCTTTAGTGGATAGCCATGCAGTAGTCATATCCACTTATGTGAAGTATTCAATTTTTACAGGCAAACAGGTAGATGTTTGCTCAGTATTTGACTGAACAACCTTCATACTGCATACAGGCCCCTCCACATTGCATACATGGCTAGTTCTTTCTTTTTGTGTATGGATTTGTCTTATTATGGCAATCATATGGGAATCATATTGATTCAATATCTTTTAAAATAATTACTACCTGCCCTTCACCAGACTTTTTTTAATCAACAACTGACTTTCATTTTGTTCTCACTGTTTAAGAAACTGTTAAAAATCATGAATATTAGAACCTTTCGTTATCACATTTTTAACCACTAAACACAATTACAGTGTATTGAAAAAAAAAACAAATTTACTGTCACGGCTCACTACTGTGAGATAAGAAAACAGTAAATAGCGTGGATTGGGCTACAGACACTAGCTGACAAAATAATAAATCAGCCTGATGGGTGAGCATCTATAATTAAGATAACTACTGCTAATGCTGCAGAGTCTAGTGACTGGCAACTGAAATCATGCTACATTTTGTCTAGCAACTAATTTTAATCTGATTTCTGTGTATCCATTTATCAAATCTCATTAATGCTAGAACATGCAAGCTGGCGTTAAAAAGTTTTGTCCAGTGACGTGATTTAGAGTTGCATCATATCCACTTAACCAAACATGTCTTCCATTGAAACTGATGGGAGAAAAACATTACCATGAACATATTTTCTTCATATGTAAATTTTCCTTTTCTCAGATATCAACTCTATATATATATGTGTGTAACAAATAGGTTTATGTATTTTGATAGTATTATTAATGGTTTATTTTTTTAGGCATGTGACTATTTGTTTGGAAGTCTCTCTTACGTAGATTGCCTGTACAGCTCTTCCCTCAGTGGGCTGCGATTTTGTCTCCTCCCCTTTTCCCAACGCTCCTCACTTGGGTATATAATCTTGGGTTTAGGGATGTCGGCCATCACAGCATATTCCTCCATGTTCCACCCCTCAGTGCCTGATCCACCAGACATGTGGCTGGACTCAGATGCTGTAGAACTCTGGGATGAGGTGTGCCTTTGTCTCTGAGGGGATGGGCTCCTGTTCTTTTGCAGTAACCTTGTGTACTCTGGAGAGGGGCTTCGCACATCCAGGCCCCTCCAAGTGCTACTTCTGCTCCTGCTCCTGCAATCTACATCTGAGGTGATACTGCAAGACCTCGAAGGCTGAATGGCGGGCCTGGGGTCCAAGCCCTGCCCAGGTGGAGAAGAGCTGTGAGATAGAGTGTTGCCATTGGGGGAGTGCATGGGATATCTCCAGGAGTCTGGTGTAGCTCCTGGTGTGAGGTTACCTGGAGCCTGGCTGTTGTTGGACACTTTTCGGTGTGGTTCTAAGAAAGACTGCTGAGATGCCATGCAGTTTCTGCAAGTTAGAGAATGGATCCTGTCATCCAGCCCATAGACATGCAAGCATCTGTCCATCTCAGACTCCATCTGTCCAGATGGTTTGCAACATCTGGAAGAGCTAGAACCATCAATAAAATTATGATTTTTATGTAAATACTCAGAATCTTGTACTTGTCCATTAGAGGTATGTGTTGGGCTAATGGGTTCTTCCATTGGTTCTGAAGTGACATAATTAGAGAATGGGCATCCATTGTGTTTAAATGGGGAGGGGCTCCGAGAGGGAGAGGATGAGAGGGACAGCGTAGAGCCCTGCTGAAAGGATGATCTTGAAACCCTTGATGAGGATCGAGAGAGAGCATGAGATTTTGGGTAAAACCCATCAAATGTCCATTGTTGGGAGGCACTCAATTCAGCCTGTTTAAAAGGGGTGGGGACTAGTCTGCGAGGGCTTGGAGAACGGGGGCTCTGCTGCCCCGAAAGTCCTCGCCTGAAGTTGGAGTGCAGTGTGTACTTGGGTGGAGAGGGGCTCGTCCTGGAAGGGTCAGCAGCTGAACCCCTCCTTTTAGAAGGTATGCCAAGATCTGGGTTTCTGAATGGGATCAAAGCTTTGGGCTCTGGAACACGACTACTGGGGAGTGGATGACCCAATTCTATGTGTCGGAATGGGGGCGGGGAGCTGTTCTCCTGGAGAGAGCGACTACTTCCTGACTTTCGTAGTGGATGGACCACCATTTCTCGCCCCCTTTCCACCACTGAACCTGCAAAGGTGAAAAGGTGACTTTGATTAAAAGTCAGTCAGGTATGGCCAGGAATTCTAAGAAAGAGAATCAAATGCTATTATTGTTTGTTATTATTAAAATACTGCTTGTTTACAATATAAAAGTACAATTAAAGAAAACTAAATTCAATGAACATTTCTTGCCTGATGATATACAAGCTGCCATTAGTTAACCTTTAACAGCAGAATACAAAAAGTGAAAAGTAATTTCCTCTCTAACCTGAATGCCTGTCAAAACTTTCTTTTGCACTGTTCTCCTTCATCCAGCCTTGAGGACACTGTCGACGGGGGGCAGGGTCCAAGCGAGTCATAGCAGGTTTTCTCAATTAGTAAGGAGCGGATAAGCACGTAGGTGTACAGATCATGGTCCCTGGAGATGTGGAAGTGAAAATGGGAGAGACAACATGAGGGTGTAATAGCAGATATGACCCAGAGACACCGAGGCAGAGGAACAGAAGGTGTGATTTAACCAGATCGTGTGAAGGAGTGTAGATACAGGAGGTGATGAGAGAAAACAAGAACAGTAGCAGAGCTCAGTAAAATGAAGAATGTGATGATTAGGCTTGGGCACAGCTTATCTAGTAAATTCTATTGTAAAGACTCAAAATCTTTGCTCTTCTGAGAACCTTAGGCAAAAACCTCAGCAGAAGGTCCAGTTCTAGTAAAAGTATGGGGTATTCCCAGTCCCTTTTAACCCTTGGCATACACAAAGAAGAATACTGTAGTACATGCAATCAATATGACCAAAGGCCCTTACAGGTTTATATACTGTAAAAAAAATGCAAGGCAAATGCATAAACAAAATCAAACAATAAAATAATAAAAAGAGGTAGAAATATAACTAGAATTATAATCAACCCAGAGACTGTAAAATTCAAGCAATTATATCCACACTATTATTCGTTACCAAGCACAGCCCAAACAAAGCACACTCTCACACTGTTCTTCTAACAGAAGTATGTATAAACACACAATGACGGCCACCAGTGCAAACATACCCAAATATGGACTGCTGTAAAAGTGTCTGCGGCCTGGCTTGGTAAAATATAGCACTGAGTCAGGCAGTGGTATTGAGAAGAAGTTAGCTTTGCCTCTTCCTCCCCCTAGGACCTCCTCTTATGCTCCTTCTCTTGCGCTCGGTTGTACAATCAGGATAACAGTACAGTAACTTGACCCACATCAAGGCTCTGTTCATGATTATTTCAACACTCTGTTGCCCTGCTTGTACCAAATGCTGTGTATTTTTCAAACCCATCTCTGTTGTGGTTTTATTGCTTTTCTGTTTCATGCTGACCACTTTTAGTTTTAGTTTACTGTAGCTCTATCACAATTGTGTAAACTCACATTGTTAAATCTGATATATATGTGTTCATTTAATTTTTGTGAATTCTCTTTCACTTTCAAACCATATTAACGACAATAAATTTTCCAAATGAATAGAAGTAGAGGGCATATAGAAATATCTGAGAACATATTCAAAGGGAAATCAGTAGGGTAATAGTAAGGTATTTCCATCTGAACAATGAATGAGGGGTTGAATAAATTCAGTGCGTTCAAGCTCTGGCCAGGGTTAAGTGCATTAAGTCTGTGTGTATATTGTTACTGGATATTCTCAAAGGCTTGAAAATGATCCTTCCATTAATTAGTAATGTGAGCAATTTCCACGCCCCTTTCCTCTTTTTTTACTCCTCCTTCAAAACTATTTTGTATATATTAACTCTGCTCTCACCATTTTTTGCCTAGTTCACCCAGTTTGTTGAACACATGTATGTATTTAATTTGCATGAAGCTCTGTACATCCTGATCTAAAAACCAGTGTTGTGGTAATTGCTAACAGATTTAATGTTAGCATTACCTATATCAATTTCAGCCTGCCTCTGAAGTTTCTGTCTAATCTCTTTGATGAACCAATCTAATTATTACACTCCTCTCTTCATGTTCCAGCTTTGATCGTCTGTATGTAGACGCCAAGGTTTCTCTAGTTATTTTTGCAAGAATTTCCTGTGTGATTTGGACTGTAATGTACACCTATCCCTCATTTAAAGTCCATGGCAGGTAGGGCTGATACATATTGTTAGTCACACACTATATCATATACATTTCCCATGGGTAACTTTGTGGGGTCATGACTGAAAGTACAAGGCAGTTGTTACAATAGTGACACTGTTCTGGTTGCCATATAGGGATAGTTTGAAATAGACCAAATGTAAAATGTATCAAGAAGATCACCTACTATAAAGGATTCAGTTTTGCAAAACGTACGACAAACATATCACGTACCAAATCAGCAGTTACCAAGGAAAAGCCTAAACATAATAGTCACTTCACATGTCAGGTTGTCATCTTTACTTATCCATGAACCAAATATGAGTTCTTATAAAGTTTACTCAAATCACAATCACCCATCTGCAATGTGTAATAATCCTACAATAGCTGACAGTCACAAAATCATATTTAGCAACTTGACTGAGGCACAGGGCAAACCAGCAATAAGTACAATCAAGGAACACATTAGGCTGATAATCAGGAGCTCTGCCCCTAATCAGTTCACTGACCTGTGACAGTAATTCTGTGCACTGAGGGGTTCCAATACATGTTCCTTGCTCGATGTTTTTCAATATTTGTCACTCGTAGCAGTACTTGCATCATGTTATGCCTTTTGTTTTCTTTACCTGTAGAGGAACAGAACAAATGGGGGGGAACAGGCTGACAGATGAACAGCAGTGTCACTGAGAAAAAAGCAGCAAGCGTCTGATCAGAAAGAGCCTGGAGTGATGATATTAAGCAGGTCACACCTGTACCTTTATTATGGAGCTTTTAGTATAAGTCAATGTAGCCTAAATGAAAAGCGTTAAAAATTACTTCACTGGCATTTCTCACAAAGTTTGGTTTCTTGAAGCACATTGTATGTAAAAAAAAAATTATTAAATGAAAAAATCTCTCTGCAGCCTCACTGTATTGACAAGGTTTAACAAGTTGTCTCTAGGCATAGAACACTGTAACAGACCTAACGCGAACCTCATCTTGTTTCAAACACATATACAATGATGTTGGTGAAAGCTACAACACTGGTTTGATGTGTCAAGTTGTAACATGAACAGACAGGCACTATGTCAAATACACAGTAAGGTAAGTCTTTGGTTTGTGTCTTGACTTGTAGGCTGGTGAAAAATATGACACCACCTACTCAGATTCCCACTTTGGTTTTGTTGGTCAGTTGCAGACTTTTGGAAAACATTGGTCAATGTCAACAGAAAATTTCCCTCAATACGTTTTCTGACTCGTTCAGGTTTTAAACTGTCCTGTTTTAGACACTAGAATTTTGTATCTTGTTTGTGGACGTTTTATGCTAGTTCTGTCTAACTGTACTAAAAAATATTAAATACAGTTTTTATGTGGCATTATTGTACAACAGAAGAGTGAAGATAAATTTTCCTGCATTTGCAATTTTTGTCTCTCATACGCTTAAGTTATTGAAGCTGACCACATTCAGAACTCGTTTTACGGCAGCACATTTTACAACTTACACATGGACAATAAAGTAATCAGATAGCATTACAAAGTGTGGTCTACGGTTCTTGGTAATTAGACCTTCTGGAACATGTCCACTCCAGACAACCTGATACCTTGATAAGAAAAAACAGGGAAAATGAGTAATCAAAACCAACACTGAAACCCTTGTGGGTATATTTCACACCGTGAAAATGAAATTGCTGCTCTGTCCTGTTCTGCAAACCTGCATTTTGTGAATTTTCTCTGAACACGTAGCTGTCTTCATTAAACACCAGATAAGTTCCAAAATTTTTGGCTGGATTACAGTCTGCTCAGAGTACTGTTAATAATAGAGTACTGTTAATAATACTTCATTTATATATGTTCCACTGAGGAGAATAATCATTAAAGAAAGTCAGACAAAATGAAAACTGCTACCAACATTCAGTTTTATTTAAAAAACATATTAAATAAAAATGTCAGAATAAGCCAGACACAAGAAAACATACACTATACACCCAGTGGTTTTCAACCCAGGACCTGAAGGTCACCTTTTCTTTAGACAGGCAAAGAAGCACGTGTTCATTTAGATTATTGTTCTAACAGAACCAGTTTACTATATTTCTCTGTATGGTGAGGATAAGTAACTTGAAGAGCAGGAAAAACTGCTAATGCAGTGGTCAGCCAGAACCACATTTAAGAACCTGTTAATGTCCTGTTACTGTCTTACAAGCATTAAGTTCTATCAAGCATTAAGTTCTATCAGTATAACAGAGTGCAAACTATACCGACATGAGACCAAAAATACCGCAACAGCCTGATGTCTGTTTCAAACAAACCTTTGATGGGCAACAGGTGCCTTGTTAGTGCTTCAGTCTGTTCATTTTTTGAAAATATGCCTGTATAAGTCTTTGATTAAATTTAAAATACAATGAAAAATGAAAAAGAAAATCCTTTTATAGCTAAATTCAAACGTAATTGTAAACTCTCACTACTCAAAAAATAAAACAACAGGAAAAACAGACAATTAACTAGAAGTTTCCCTTGGTATGTATGAAATATTATTGCCATAACAATATCAAAGGTATAAAGCCCAAATTTCCTAATTATACAACTCAAATATAACAATATAACAATCCTAACAGGATTTTAATCTATGGAGGACCCACAGACCATCAATGAATATAGCCTAAATAAATGGGTCCAAAAAGGTCCTGAAAACCAAATTAGGGCAATCAGTTGTGTTTGGTTTTGTCAACAATCCCTTAGTCAATTTGGGGTCACGACCCCATATGCAAATGGTGTTGTGAGAAAAATTCATTCATCAAAAATTGTATTATTTTACATTTAAAATAATACAAATATCAGTAAAGTCAAAGACAAGAGACTAATATGCTCTGTCATGTATAGATCCCTTGATTGTTCCATGCTGTAAACCTGTTTATTCCCTTTACCCTTCAGTCTGGACAAGGCTGGTATACAGCCCTGCCTCATAATGTTTTCCCCAGCTTCAGAATGATATGTAATCAGGTATGCCAGCCAGACAGGTTAACCTACAGTGAATACGATGTTGTTTTGTAGATGTCAAATTGTCATATATGTGCAATGTTTTACTGCAGCAGTACTGAAACTAAGGTTAATTTTGGCACACTTTTTGTTAATGAACAAAGTGGAGTAAGAAGCGTCCTTTTACATTGCATCACACTTGGCACCTCATAAATGTAAACTGCAGAAATAGAAAGTTCAGTGCATTCATTTGTGAATCATACATGATGGACAAATCCCTCATTGAAGATCTCTGGACTGAGCTGGTCATCCTCTGACTTCCAGCACTCGTACTGGTCCGCCTGATGTCTGTATGTCCACACTGCCTTCAGGTCTGCCTCTAATTCTACAGTTGCTCATGTTCAGTTTGCCAGTGTGGTGGGGGGTGGGGCACTTTCTGTGGAGGTCTGGACAAAACAGCATTTCTCAGGCAGTAATCAGGAGGCGGCCATGGCGGTGCCCCCTCCCAGCTGGAAGAACACCTCCTGGCAGTCCTGCAGTGACCGCTGGTCACCTGTCCTCTCCAAGGTGCGTCTGGCCTTGGCTTGAAGGTAATCTCTGTGCCCCTGGGGGGTCAGCAGGGGCAGGGGCAGGTGGCGGCATGCCAGCAGGACAACGTGGGCTATGTCCCTCTCACCAAGAGTGCTGCTGTGATCTGTGAAGGGTGAAAGATCAGGGGGCAGGTAAGGCAGAGATTCAAAACACAAGAAGAGTCAAGGAAGGGTGTAATAAAGGTTTGGCAAAGGTTATGATGTTAGACAGTACAGCTGTCAAAGTGAATATACAGATGTTTATAACTAATTTCTCATGCATTAATGATATCTTTTCTCTTTCATATGTTTTGGATCAAATGGTTTAAATATCAGATGTATCACTATGACTTTACATACATGATAGCAGACGTTGTGTTGTTGGTGCTGTAACTCAAACACACTTGCTTGGGATCATAATAAAGACTGTCAGCTGACTTGCTGGTTAATCATGAGTGATATTATTGGGACTTGTGTTAAAAACAGGTAAGCTGCTGTGTCCCCCAGTGCTCACCTGAACTGGGGCTTGGGTGGTGTCTTCCACGCCGCAGGGTGTGGTCAAGCAGGCGGTGTGTGCGGGTGGGGCTTGCACCTGCCATCAACCTCATCGTGGTCTCATGCAGGAACAGCTGCAGAAGTGACAGATGAATGTGTGCATTCATTCTCCCATGTACTGATGTTAAGAAAATTAACAGAAGTTTTCTCTGAGCAGTGTCAAGGTAAAATTACCTACATACATGTAGGCAGCTGATATTGTTGGCCTCTAAAAAACACCTATTTCAACAAATGTAATAAAAGTGCTACAGGTATTAATACAATGTAAATCTACCCATCCATTATCAAACCATTTATCTTTTGCAGGGTCACAGGTGGCCTGGAACCTATTCTGGACAGTTTAGGGTGCAAGGTAGGGTACAGCCTGGACAGGATGTAAACCCAATGCAAGGTATACACACATGCTATTTAGATTTCCCAAAACACATGACCGGCATGTCTTTGGACTGTGAAAGGAGACCAGAGACTCCAGAGGAACAAGATTTGAACCTATGACCCTGAAAGTATGAGGCAACAGTGCTTTCCACTGAGCACATCCCATGTAAAAAATATTTGCAATTACTGCAAATACCAGTATTTCAATATGATGTAGGTATAACAGTGGAAGTAATATAGCTATAAAGTCCAGGCCAGATCAATTGGCCAACCTTGTCCTGTGCCTGCTTGTGACACTGGCCCAGTTTGCGCAGTGAGCTGAGGTCCCGCTGGAAGCCAGCCAGGTGGGAGCAGGACACAGGGCCAGGTTCAACTCCAGGTCTCCACCCTTGTTGCCACTCCACAGTTCTCAGAGATAACAGGATGTTGCACACCAGTAGCTCCACCCCCTTTGGATGGGAAACAGCACAGGTATTTTAAAATGAACAGGAATGTGAAAATTGGTTTGGGTCAGCCAGGCCTGTAGGAACAGCTGTCAGGTACAGCATTTGTAGACATTCAGGAGGCCTCTATGCTGCGCTGCAGACAAATTGCACCAGGGTGCAGGCAACTACAATGCATCACAGCCAACCCCCTCACCTAGACTGTGCGTGAGTGTGTGTGTGAGTGTGTGTAATCTGCTGCTTAAGTCTTCAGTAAATGTCCCAGATAAATAGCACTTTTAAGAGAGCTCTCCCTAATCACTGTGTGCCAATGGGTACCTTGTTGAGCTGCCTGCCAGACTGAGCTAGTGGCATGGACATGCTGTCATGCAGGTGCCTGCTAGCCCGCTCGCAATGAGACAGGCATGTCTGTGTAGACAGACTGAGCCGCAGTGCTTTGCACAGCTGCAGCACAGCCTTGGTCAAAGGGTGCCTGCAACACACAAAAACGGCACCCATAAACAACAGGTCCATGCAAAAGGGAGCAACACTGCACACGCGTGCACACTCACTGAAGAGTGTGCAGGGCTCTGGGCATGCGCTCCGCATCAGCCAGTGATGCCATCACAGCAACATTATCACTGCGCAGCCAATGGATCGCAGCCTTCAGGACCGACACCCACCATCGGCACACTGGGTCTATCACTGAACAAAGCAGTAAAGAGGGGTGTAAACACAAGCAAGGCGACAAATAAACTGAAAGTGTCGTTTGTGTAAAAAAAGGATAAACTGGATATTCAAAATTACAACATTAATATAATGTAAAACAAACATTCAATGAAAAAAACACACAAACGACAGAAAAATATATTAAATCTATGTGTTAAGAAAGGAAACACAAACTTTACTAGTTTTGAAGTAGGTTTACCTGTAGAAGAGGTAGAAGTAGGAAAGACGATGAAAGCAAGAGAGGTGGTGGGTGATTTCTCAGTACAGCTGTTCAACAACTGGAGATACTGCAAGGCACTGGAAAACTCCCTTGAGAAAACACACACACACACACACACACACACACACACACACACAGAAATTATTAAACAGAATTTGGTGGCAAGAGGATGACATTGGAGACACAACCTTACCCAGAGGTGTCCTGCTGTGCACCCATACCAAGGGGAGGCTGGACGAGCAACAGCACGGTCCTCTCCAGCAGCTTCTCACAGAAGCACCGGTGAAGCTGTGCAATGGGATCCGCTGCAGGAAAACAAAATGAGCGTTCCTGTAATTCTTGCTTTGGTACACAAGATCAAAGGGTCAGGTAATTCTGACCGTGCAGAGACCATGTGATCAGCATCCAATGAAGAAGCAGGTCAGTAAAATTATTTAGTAACCACGTGAGGCATCCTTGAGCTGTGAGCACCTGGGTCTCTCTGAGAAGTGTATATATCCTCCATGCTGCTGGACTTCACAGACCAATCACAGCTCAAGAAAAACTGCCTGCCTAGAGGTGTGAAGAGCCAGTGCAGCCAATCAGGGATTGGCCGGGAATCTGACTGGCAGGTCATGGTCTGTGCGCATCTCAGCATGTGATCCTAAGGACAATTGAGAAAACAAACAAAAAAAGTGACAGGCTTAATAAAGACAGACAATGAAATGTATTTGACATGGCCATATGGGTATTAACATCTTTCAATAGCATAACAAATCAGTTTTGTCCAATCAAGTTGATGATTATGGCATTTTTACAATTCTGTGAAATGTATATTACAAAAATGAATCAGCAGGTGGAGTAGAAATGAAAGAAGTGTTAAAGAACTGTGAGGTTTGTGGTCTGAGGAAAAGTACGTAGCATACTAAGGACCCTTAAAATGCCGGCCTGTTCAAGTGTGTAAAAATTGCAGGTTAATTTGAATAAAAACACCAACTAAGCAACTAGATGCAACAGAGCACACCCTGGGGCCACAAGCACACTCCTGTTACATGATACGTCCTCTTGCTGTTATCTAAGAAGATGAAACACTGCTGCGTAAGACAGCATGAAGGCACATATATCAGTTATCCTGATACATACAGAAGCACATTCAGAAGAGGTGGTTGCAAAAGGCACCATATAAAAATTAAATGAATTGAATTAAGTGGAAGGACAGCAGTTGTATAAAGGTGCATGATGGGAAGTGATGCAGCTGTAAGGGTCTCACAGGCAGAAAGGACAGGTGGTGTCCTAGAGCAGTCCTGAGTGCAATTCCTGCGATGATGTAGATTTCCACCTGCTGGGCTGGTGACACCTTTCCCTGGGTGCCTTTGCTCAGGTTCACTGCACTGAGGGACAGGGAGAGACCCCACAGGGCACTGGACTGGGAGAGCTTACCTGTACAAACAGGCAGACAGAGGAGTTTAACTACACAGGCACAGAGAAAGAAAACGGTACTTTACCTACACAGGGAGGAAAAAAAAAAAAGAGGATAAATCTCAAAGTATGGATAAAAAAAAATGAGAATTTGGGTGAGAAAGACAAAAAAAGAGGAAGTTTGTCTTTATGGAATGTGAGATAGAGAAGTTGATCTTATACACATAAAAGTATTACATAAGCAGGGTTGTGTCCAAATGTTTCAATACAGGATCATAACCCAGTTATGAGAGTTCAGTACATACACTCACTCACATTGCTTGACTTTGGTGGCACAAAATTTGACCTGACCTATTTCATACCTTTTTGTTTTACCTACTAACCCTCCATATTAGATATTATGCACCAATCTCTCTCTGCCCCCCATTGGAAACGTTTACACTGAACACACTACTGTCTATACACAATATAACTGTCTTGAAATCATCATAATCATCATTAACACACCAGTGAGCTGAAGCTGACTGAGTTTGTGATACACCAGGGCTGCTTTAGCGGAACTGCTTTGAGACTCCTCCCATTCATGGCCCCCTCCAATCCAGCATGACAACCGATAAAAGGGGGCTGTCCAAAACAGGCAGTAACAAATCAGATTCCAGCAAAGGGAGCAGGCCAGGTCAAAATGGTTAGTTGGAAGAGCCCTGGACAGAACAGACAGGCACGTCTGTAAACTGGCTTCGGCTGCTGCATAGTCACCCTAGGGAGGAGAGACAAAGTTGCATTAGGGTGTCCACATGAGCAACCTTCCTTTGTTTATTATTCTGTTGTATTTCTGCTTAAAGAGACTCTAGAGAGGACATCCTCAACAGAGCAGGACATGCAAGCACACCGTTTGACACAAATTCAAATATCTTCACATTAATTACATTTATCACATTTATAAATGAATTACAAACTACAAAGACTGACAATTTAATAATCTTACTGAACAAGCAGCCAAGGTGTAAAACAGAGGCATTGAAATACAGTGGAACCTCGGTTCACAAATTTAATCAATTCGAAAAAGTACGTCGCGAACCAATTATAGGTGGCACGGTGGTGTAGTGGTTTGAACTGTTGCCTCATACCTCTGGGCTTAGGGTTCAAGTCCCACCGTGTGTGTGTGTGTGTGTGTGTGTGTGTGTGTGTGTGGAGTTTGCAGGTTCTCCCTGTGCTTGGTGGCCCAAAGACCTGTGGGTTAGGTTGATTGGTGTCTCTAAATTGCCCACTGTGTGTGCCCTGTGGTGGGTTAGAACCCTGCCCTGGGTGTCCCCTGCCCTTCCCCATGACCCTTAACAGGAAGAAGCAGTATAGAAGATGAGTGACTGAACTAATTATTTGTAAACTGAAGTGAATTTTCCCATAATAAATACAGTAAATCCAATTAATCTGTTCCACACCCCTAAAAATATTAACAAAAACATATTTTATACAGAATAACTAATTTTACATGCAGAAAATAATAAATAAATATAAAAGACAAATAAATAGAATAATTTAACTATTGTTTCTCGTTTGTCCAGATTAACAATAACTTTTCAACATCTTCAGTTGTGTTCTTTGCTTCATTATTAATGTTACACTTTTGCCACATTAGCACTCTTGATTTCTTTCTTCTGACCAATTATAGTGCTGATTGTTGATATTGATTTCCTGTACATCCTTGTGAGTTCTGTCACACAATGATCCTTGTGAGTTCTGTCACACAATGATCCTTGCGAGTTCTGTCACACAATGATGTTAAGCAATGATCTGTTTTTTCAGATCTGTCACCTCCCTCACATTTTGTTTTAGGGTTATTATTTATATCACGGTTTTTCTTGGGGGGCATTGTGGGTTATGGTACTAAGAATATTCACGTTAACCAACCAAAAAACACAAACAAGCAGTCCGTACTCTGGAGCGAGCTTCATGAACCGAAAAGCGATTTCTTTTGACAAAATTTTGCTTGTGAACTGGATTCTAAATGGTGAAGACCAGCACCTACCCTGTAGAGGTACATATCTGCCTGCTTGCGGTGCCACCAGAAGCCGACAGATTTGGGTGAGTGAAGAGGAGTGACTGGCTCCCACAGACGCAACACCTTAATGCAGCCCCAAAGTGCACCAGTCCAGCTCAGCAGCCACGTGCACAACCAGAGCAAAAGTCGGAACAGCCAGTCAGCTAGGACAGAGCAGGGGGTAGGGGCATGGCCCCAGTCAGTGAGCAGTGGACACATCCATCACCAGTTAGGAGGACAATCAACACTGTAACACACACACAGCAACAAAACTAGTCTGACAAACCTGTAGTTCGGATACTGATATGCATCTCTGTACAAAATATCTAGGACTCTTAAAATGTAAACCTCATTGGAGAGAAACCACCAGCCTCTCAGACAACACAGAGAGAACAGAGTACCAGTATCAGGGCCAGGCCTTCAGGCACAATTAATTTGTTGGTAAAGACAAATTCGTTTTATATTGAAAATGTGCTCCCTAGTGGGTGATTTTTGAAGTACAAAGAAGCTGCACAGTATTGCTAAACACCTGGCACAAAAAAGAAAAATAAAAAGGGGAGAGGCTGAAGGCTTACTGAAGTTGTTGGTTTCACTGGGAAAACTGAGTACTGTTCTGGAAGGCCCGTGTTTTCCATCCATTGAAGACCAGTTGGCCCCTCCCTGCTCTCCAAGATCAAGGAGTGTGGGGAGGGGATTGAGGGAGAGGCAGAGGAAGGTGAGGCAACAGAGGAGAAGACGAGAGCGATCCATCACCACCAGGGGGTCTTGCCCGATCTTCTCCTTTGAGAAAGAAAATGTCATATGCCAGCATACACCATACTAACAATAATGTCAAGGCTGGTGCTATGTGGTACTGACCAGATCATGCTCTAGTAATGGGCTCTTTGGGTCCGAGTCAAGGCAACAGGGGGACATCTGAGGTGGGGGGTTCAAGCCTGAGTCAGAGCAAGGAGGGGACATTACTCCTGCTGGCTTCATGCCCACCTTCTCAACCAAATTGACTGGCTCTGAGAAACAGAGAATAACAAAGATTAAGTTCAGGAAGAGGATGGAGACTGAATCATTCAACAAAAACTCCAACAATATGTGTTTGATATATTGTATAAAAGGTTTAAAGGTCTTATTGAAAATTCTTTGTAAAACAATGTATCAAGAACAGCAAATATAGATAAACTTACTCTTTTTTCGCTTGGCCATCTTCAGTGCAATATTTTCTTGACGCAATTTATGGTTGACTTGCTGCAAATACTTAATGTAGTCAATGGATTTTCGCAACACTCCAGACTTGTGCATCTAGAAATTGAGCCAAGAAAATTTAGGACCTCAACCATAAGCAAACAGATTGAGATTGAGGTTGTTAAGAGTCCAAATCCCTATCTCAATATTACACAGTTGGGTTAAGTCAGTCTTAACTACAGTGCTGATGTACCTCATAAAACCCAACCATACACTGCTGGAATTTAGACCATGACAAACATACCTCCTTGAACTCTTGTAACTCCCTACCTTAGCATCGTTGTCCATTACCAGGTCCCTCAGCTCAATGATCTTATCATTGATTGATGAGCGGTATCTCTTCTCAATGACGTTGTGTGTTGTCTTCCTCTGACCCTCATTTATGAACCCAGATTCTAGGCTCAGTGCCAAACCAGATCTATGACCTAGTCCCACCATAGGAACACCATCACTTGGGCACATCACTGATGACAGCTGTTTCACTGGCACTTTATCACTGCCTCCTACCACAACGGGTACAGTGGTAAGAATGTTCCCACTCATCAAAGTCTAGGATATTGAAGAGGAAGACAAAGGAAAGAAGAATATGCACACAAATACACATACAATATACAAAAGTAAATTGTTAATTGTAAAACAAAGGTTTAAATATCATAGAAAGAAGCAAAAAGGTCAAAGAAATTTAGGTCAATGAAAAGTAAAATATATTGATAACACATCATCTGCTAACATTAAATAAAACTCAAAAAATATGTAGGATTTACTTATATACTGAATATGAAAATGCAGTATTTGGAAGAACTCTTGTTGCTTTTAGTTATTCTCCATTGAAATGATCATACCTACCAGTTGATTTTACACATTTACCATTTGTTACTTTCTTGGTTTGAAAATGTGCATGCTGAGCAGAGATAAAAAGCTGAAACTCACTGGAACCTGCAGTGCAGAGGTGCGAATGGGCGTGGTCAGCGTAGAGACGCCAGCTGCATTGTGCATACTGGACAAAACCTGTGTTACATCTGCTTTCAATGTTGTAAGAACAAGGGAATCCGGCTTTATTATCTGGGGCTGATGAACCAGGACCTTTGAAGAAAATAGTAAGAGTTTTATTTTAAAAAATTAACAATTCTCTTCCGTTAATTAATGTGTTCAGGCAAAATGGATTTGAGAAAATTGATTTTTAAACTGTTTATACTGTAATAAGACCTTACGTTCTTGTAGAACAGATGCTTAGCCAGTTACACAACTACCAAATAAACTGCTTTTTAATGCACATGTGAGAAAGAAGTTTTGCCACAGAAAACAACTCATGAGTGTGTTATAGAGTACAGCACTAACTGGTGGCTGCTGCACTTGCTGGGATATGGTATGCACTGTAGGCTGGACTGTGGCCACAGTATGGACACTCTGGGCTGTTGGTGTCAAGATACACTGAGGATGGAACATTGGTTGGATCTGTGGTGATGTCACAATATTCTGCACCTGTGGTTGTAGAACTTGTAAACATATAGAACTATTATTAATTTTTTTTATAAAAAATATACAAGTTTTTGCTCAGTCCTCTTTGTTTAAAAAAATTATATAAAAGCTTCTCACCTTGGATACTGTTGGTGGGACTCTGGTGGTAGACAACCGAGTTTTGGATAAACTGGGTCTGAGGGGCACTGGTCAGACTAGGAGCAAACAGCACTGTCTGAGCTTGTGCTTGAGCCTGTATTGGGATGGCCTGTGTCTGTACAGAAAAACTTGGAGACTGAAATGGGACAGCTTGAGTTTGGATTGGCACACTGTGGATTTGTTGTTGCTTGACACTCATTACTGGTTGAGGCCTCAGGTGGAGGATGGGGGAGGGCCTGAGCTGGGGTTGCCTGGGAGCCATGGTCTGAGCAGGAGTCTGTAGGGGATTGAGGGTGAGACCCTGGGGAGAGGATGAGGGAATGCTGGCTTGAAAAACAGTGGCACCCAAAGGCTGTGCATTTGGAGGCATTTGGACAATCTGCTGGGGGTTGTCTGCTCCAGGTGTCTTAAATGGAACCCTTTGGCAATGCTTCTCAAAGAGGTCAGGAAAATGTCCCACATGATTGTTCACAAACTGCAGCATGTCTGGAAAGAAAAAGGCAACATTCAGTCTCATTGCACCAGTCATTTGAAAGCAGGGATGGGGAATCATGGTCCTGTGGGGCTGCATAGGGTTCAGGTTTTTGTTTAAGGTACATATGTATGGATGAAAATCCAAAAGCCCGTGACAGGTCAGTCTATGGCTACCCACTGCACTCTAACTCAAGAAAACACAATGGAGAAAAAAGGCCTTTACAGCCTGGGCAAGGTTGCTTTTAAGAAATGAATAAAGACAAGATTTTGGTGTGATGTTCGCTGAACACAGTGAAACCAATACACCAGAAAGCAGAAGAATGGCCACATGGGGTCACATCAGAGACAGTACCACTGACTGGAAGGGTAAGACTTGCACTTAAATATCATGGATAAGGTACAGCAGCATTAATGTGCAGTGTAGACTGCATTTAGCTTCTACTACCAAATACCAAATGACCATCATTTATCATAACATTCCTAATATCTGTAAGGCATGATGTAGTTTTACTTGATTCCCTTTGAAATTTTGCATTTAAATATCTCTGTACATTTAAGCAAGTTGAAATACTACTAAGATATTGCTTTCAGCAATATGAAAGCCCTTCATTTCTGTGTGGCACAGTATAGTCAACAATATTTACTAAATTTGGTGATGGTGCTAAATGTCTTTCAACATTGCCAACAGATCACAAGTGAAAGGTTGGAAAAATTATAATCAAAAAGTCAAAGGTTGCCATTATAGTAGAGAACTTCTTTAAATCATTAAGACCTCAATGAATTAGTCAGTGGTACTTTGTTGTTTTTTTTATTATAACCTTGGTGCTTCATGACCTTGTTGCACATAGATTACATGAGTGCATCATGTATGCTGCTCACGAAGGTCAATAAAACACACGTAAAAGCCTACTCCAAAACAAACATTTACTGCCACTTTAACTCCTGAGGCCTGCGGCCTTCTGCAATGAGGAAACAATAGCGCCACGTGTAGACCATAGTAGGTACTGCGTGGCTACAAACTCAGCTTTCGGAAATTCCGTAAACGCCCAGATTTTCTGTATTGTCCGTGATGATTTGTCCTTACGGCTTATGGTGCCGTTCACTGTCATACAAAGAAGCTCTTTAAAGAAGCGACGCATGATTAACAGTGTCACCAAACTCACAAAACTTGCGTACACAGAGGCTAAAACAAACAGTTTCAAAGCAGCGTTACATCAGAGGTGCTGTTAACATTAGTGAGCCACATATTGTAATCTAAAGCAGGGTCATTGGGGTTTTGCAAGGAAACGCAAGAAGCAGATAATTAACTCCACATATGCAGTTTAACTGCATCGTGGTCGTATACACTTTTCATCCACTCTGTTTACTACTAACTTTACTGAAAATGAAAATGTTCTGTTTGTTAAGTAAAATGTGTTATTTATTTATTTATTTATTGCCGGAGTACACCAGGTACTAGACTGCCAATCGATCATGAGAATTCACAGCCACTAACAGACAAAACACACAGAACCACTACGGTACCTGAACTTCAACCTTAACCTTGACAAGAACAAGAAAAACTGAAAAAGTACATCCTGTTCATATCTAGTGAAGGAAACATGAAAAATACACAAGTTTACACTCGCAATTTAAAGATTCAATCCGGGATTAGTTTAGCTGCGTTTAGTTTTGAAACATACATCGAACGAGTTAAATCAAATATATATTGTTCAATTTAAAAGTGATACATCAGTATTTATTATTTTCTCATTACTGAACATTTTTGAAGTTAGTAAAAGAGCTGGCCACATATTGTTCACTTTTTATCTGATATTTGTTTTATAACTGGTAAAATACTCTTATCAAACTGATAACCTCTGTACTTAAATCATTGCGCCACAATGGTCTTTACACAATGTGTACATTTTATAGAAAGTTAAATAAACGCATTTAATTCAAGATTTGCATACAATTTCATCATTGAATAAATTGTCTTAACTGGTTGCATAATATATAAAAACGTACAAATTCATAGCAGTCCTAGAGAGATTATTTTTACATGGTGCTTTTTTTGTTATAAAAATGTTTTTTGTCATTTTGCGTTTTAATTACAAGAAATATATATATCACATTCCTTCCAAAGGCAAACTCGGTGTTGGCCAGATCGATGATGGCCCTAAAAATATGATCATAACTCATCATAAGATAATCACAGGTGTCCACTACATCATAAGTAACACTCACCATCGATATCACCTAGATTAAATTCCTCTGCCAACCGCGATTCCATGTTGTCCACTGAGGATAAATGTTCATTTTTGTCCATCTTTGTTATTTATACAAATTTCAATGAATTTGTGC
Organism: Chitala chitala; assembly: GCA_025773905.1. Taxonomy (NCBI): domain Eukaryota; kingdom Metazoa; phylum Chordata; class Actinopteri; order Osteoglossiformes; family Notopteridae; genus Chitala; species Chitala chitala. The sequence continues at coordinate 25,274 of JABJVR010047834.1, forward strand.
AAATACCCTACGTGAGGCGGGAGGGATCTGTGAAGGGATTGTGATTTTAAGACCTATTAAATTGGGCTTGGAATGATGGGGTTGCACAGTACCTGAAGGAGGCGACTTCCAGTGTTGCAGGTTCCATTGAGAGGCGGTACTGATTTTCTACGTTTGACGTAATTCACAAACAGGGTACGGAGTCAGCAAGACCGGGGATTGGTCAGAACCTTACTATTCTTGTCATGAGCCCAGGTACCACTGGCCAATCACGGCAATTGCAAGAGCATGGTCCGACTGGACGTCATTGATCAGAAGCTTACAGAAGTGTTTTCGCGGCATGGCCAAGAAAAGTTTGTTTATTATTGAACTGCATTCGTATCATAACTGGTGGTGGTTATTTATGAAGAATGTGTGGTATTTTTGTTTCACAACGAGCTATTTTAAACAGACTTAAAAAATATAATGGTAAATATGTTCCTGCCGTAATCGCCGAATGTCTTTGTTTTTTCACGTTTAAAACGGTGACAGTCAGTATCATAAATAGTCAGTTGCCTTTTTCAAAACTCTTACGCTACAGACAGAAGTAGGTGGATTTCACGTATCTGGCTTTTCGTACACACCGCACGTCGAATTGCAGCCTTCATGTCTGTTTAAAACTTCAATGTATAAATGAATCGTTATCTACAGAAAAACGATAGAATGTTTCCTTACTATATTTGTATTTGCAAAAACAATCGACTCACCGTGTTATACTTCGTTACATATGAGTACAGTAGTCACTTTTCAAAAAATCGTATAACCCAAATGCTTCAATTTCCAAGTGGAACTTAACCGTAAATGTTGCTTTTTTGTGAGTACATTTCTTTAAAATGAATTAGTGTGCTTTTGTTAAAATATTCTGAGTTTTCTTTACCGTTAGTATCAGTGACACTACAATATAGTTATAATTATAGAAAGAAAAAGTTCTGTGTATATATATATTACTGGTATATATACACTCACTGGCCACTTTATTAGGTACACCTTGCTAATACTGGGTTGGACCCCCTTTCGCCTTCAGAACTGCCTTAATTCTTTGTGGCATAGATTCAACAAGGTGTTGGAAACATTCCTCAGAGATTTTGGCCCA
>JABJVR010047835.1:0-26380 GCA_025773905.1 Chitala chitala
TGTGTGTGTGTGTGTGTGTGTGTGTGTGTGTGTGTGTGTGTGTGTGTGTGTGTGTGTGTGTGTGTGTGCCCTGTGGTTGGGTGGAGCCCTGCCCAGGGTGTCTCCTGCCCTGTGCTCTCTGGCTGCCCATGACCCTGAATTGGATAAGGCAGTAAAGCGAATGGATGGATAAAGGTATGTTGTATAAATCCATAAAAATATTTAGCACATCAACATATGCTATGGTTTAGAGTACGTAAACTTGATAGTAGAAAAAAAGCCTATTTTACTTAGTTTACTGACCATGAACCTTTACTATTAAAAATGCGTTCCTCGCTTGTTGACATTACTCAAGGCGGGGTCATCCTGAAAATCCACTGTTACTGAATTTAACCGGATCAACTTTCATAAATTGTCAATGTCAATTTATTTATATAGCACATTTAAGCAGAACAAGGTTGACCAAAAAACTTTACAACAAAAATTGCAGATGATGAATCTGAAGAGAGGGCACTAGTGTGATAATGAGTGGCAACTCATTCTACAATTTAGGTGCAACCACAGAAAAGGCACGGTCACTTAGACTTTATAATCTAATTTTAGGGACTACCAGTAGTAGCTGGTCACTGCACCTAAGGGCCCATGGTGGTTTATAGGGTTCCAAATGGTCAGAGATGTATGAAGGTGCAGATTTATATAACGCTTTGTAAGTTATCAATAAAATCTTAAATGTATTTCTGAATGTGATTGGAAGACAGTGGTGCGACTGTAAAACTGGGGTAATATGTTGATGTTTGTGCATCCCAGTTAAGAATCGTGCTGCTGGATTGTGGAGCAGCTGAAGCCAGGCTAGCAAGGCTTGTGCTACCCCATACATACAGAGCGTTACGGTAGTCAATTGTACAAGTAATGAGAGCACGAATGACCTTTTCTAGGTCCTTCTTAAATAAACATGACCTAATCCTGGAAATCTGCCTTAAATAAAAGCCAAGCTTTCCAACTGCATTTATCTGTTTATCAAATCTTAATTTCATCATCCATAATAAACGCCAGGCTCCTGACAGAGGATGTTACACAAGACTCTAAGATAGACAAAAAATTTTGGTCATTGGTCCCATTTGGCCAAAATACTACCACCTCTGTTTTATTTTCATTCAAACTTAAAAATTTTGATGCCATCCAAGCTTTGACATCAACCAAACGATTCAATGAGTCTGATACAGTTTTCCTAGTTCTTCAAAGGAAGATATATTAGCATGTCATCTGCATAGCAATGGAAAGAACTTCCAAATTTCCTAATAATTGATCCTATGGGCAGAAGATAAAGAAAAAACAGCAAAGGCCTGAGAATAAATCCTTGAGGGACCCCAGATACCAGCTGTCTGGTGTCATCATAATCTACTGAGAAACTGTGCTGTCAGGTACGACTTAAACCATTCTGGAGCCAAACCAGTAATTCATGCTGCGCATGGTGACTTAGAATTGCATGATCTACCATAATGAATTCAGCAGTCAAATCCAAGAGTAATAACACTGCAACAAATAACAATGGAACAAATGCCTCACAAGCAGTCGTGACCTTGTTCCTTCATTACTCCATGAATAATCAAGCAAAGAAAAGGCCAGGAGCTGGTTCTGAGTGTTACTTATGCATTTGGTAGCTGTTCACTGGAAGTCCAAAGAAATGTTTATGCAGGTGGATGCAGCCCCATTAGGCTGAAAAAACACCCATCAGAGAGAAACAAAAACATTAGGAGCAGCCAATACAACAGTTTGGAACGTCCTGAAAAAAGAAGGAATCAACTGGCAAACTCAGCAACAGCAAAAGGACCAGAAAACAACTAAAGTGGATGACTGTATAATTCTGTCCAGGGGTCAAGAACCCTTTCATGACATCTAGTCTACTCAAGAACACTCTTGAGGAGGTATGCAAGGCATTGTCAAAATTTACAATCAAAAGACAGCTTTATGAATGTAAATACAGAGGTTTCACAAGATAAAGTTCAAAAACAGAAAGGTCAGATTAGACCTTGCCAGAAAACAACTAAGAAAAGCCTGCCCAGTTCTGGAACAAGATTCTTTGGAATAATGAAACCAAGATTAACTTGTACCAGAATAATGGGAAGAGAAAAGTAAGCAGATGGAAAAGAACAGCTCATGATCCAAATACCATATCATCTGTCAAACGTGGTCAAGGCAATGTTATGACGTGGGCAAGTATGGCTGGCATTGGAACCTTGTCACTGGTGTTTATTGATGACCTGATTGCTGATAAAAGTAACAGGATGAATTTTGGGGTTTATGGGGGCTATACTCTGCTCAGATTCAGCCAAATGCCGCAAAACTGATAGGACAGTGCTTCACAGTGCAGATGGATAATGACCCAAAACATACAGCGAAAGCTATCCAAGAGTTTCTCAAGGCAAAGAAACGGAATGTTCTTCACTGGCCAAGTCAGTCACCTGATCTTAACTCAATAGAGCATGCTTTTCACTTATTGAAGGCAAGACTGAAGGCAGAAAGGCCCACAAATAAGCAGCAACTAAAGGCCACTGCAGTAAAGGCTTGGCGAAGCATCTCAAGGGAGGAAACTCAGCATTTGGTGATGCTCATGGGTTCCAGACTGACTCCAAAGGATTTTCATCCAAATATTAAAAGTAATCCATATGTTTGTAATTATGTTAGTTTCTTCCATTATTTATGACCCACCCAAAATTTGTATGTGTATGAAAATGGCTGTAATTCCTAAATGGTTAATTGCACACATTTATCAAACCCCTTGAATTAAAGCTGAGTCTTGACTTTGCTCACATCTTAAATGTTTCATTTCAACTTCAAAGTGGCGATTACAAATGCCAATTGCTAAAAATATATTGTTTCAATACTTTTGGACCTGTCTGTATTTTTTGGCCCATGGAGTGGCATAAATCCGTGCAATGTTACTTAACCGTTTCTTGGAGAATTAATTGTCCTTGATATCCAGACCACCCACAAAAGTACCTGGATTTAACTCGTAGGTATATTCCTGCAGTCACACCCTCCGGCACCCATTGGGTCGATCAGAAAAAGTGGTATATCAAAAACGCGTGTAAGTTTACCTAACTTGTCGTCCTCAGTATCAGATGCTAAAAGGAAGATCCCGCCTTTCACATTCATTTTCCTTCACGCCCAAAAACAGCCTCGACAGATAGTCTAATATCAAATTAGTGCTTATTTACGCACGGTGTAAGTATCAGCACATTTAGAAGGTTTAAAATATTGAATGTTGGTGTTTTATTAGCTAGTTTTTACGTTACGGCAATATATGTGATCACAGCGTCTCTGTTTTGTTCTGCTTGAGTATTTGTTATACAGACCTCATTTATTTTTGAGACGGCTTTATTGCGTAAAATTTGGATAGCTGAAGATACTTAATTGTCATTGTAAGCATATAACGAAGCACAGCATCTTTAGACAAGGTAAACGGTACAGAAGCCCTTGATTTTATTTATATATTACATGAATATAAAATTCCTGTACGTTAACCGGGTTGTAATTGTGTTACAATTTATTTAGAGAAGTCAGTACTTAATACTTCCCGGTGCTTGAATTTCAAACTGGCTAGGCGGGGATTTCCGTGCCACAAATACATTTATGTCTTCGACAAATGTATACTATTTATTTTACCGTTTAGGAGGGTAAAGTGAGGTTTAAAGTGTAGTTTGTACTGGGTTTGAGCTAGGCCGGAATTGCAGTTGGGAGCACGTGTGCGGTAACACGTGGAGCGGCCCCGCTGCGCTAACCGGGGTCTCCTGTGTCACTCTGCAAAAGTTTGCTTCAGCGAGATACACGTGTGTGTTTTGTCGAAGTTGTTGGGCTTTCAAAATTCACTACATCTTTTTTAACGGTTTTTTTTCCCTTTCAAACGTCGCGTGGTGGATTTCAACCGTTTTTTCTTTGCTCGTGTAGAAATTGTGACCATGGAAGACTGGGAAGAAGACAGTCAGGTAATGGTGACTGAAAGGTTTAATTCGTCCAGCTGTTTTTAAAAGTAGTGTAACAACGTTTTGAATTGAGTGTGTAACTAGAAGTATTGTTAATGCAAAAGAGGGGGAAAAAATAAAACAGTCAGCGGTTTAAATTGTGTACGAAAGTGTCCCAAATTTCGTTGTGCTTAATTGTACAACGACTAAGAAGTAATTAATATGCTTTTCTTCCTTTTTAAGGAAACTACTGGATGTTATGCAGCAAATAATGGTGGAAGCAATGGTAGGACTATAAATGCTTTTGTCTCGGGCAGATTTTAAAGATAGGATTTATCTGGGGAATGTCTCACCTAGGACTGGCAGTTTACTCAAATCACTTAATCCTGTGGTTGTGGAAATTGCAAAGCAGTTTGCTGTGCTGATTCAACGGTGCTTTAGACCTAAACACGTGTTTGATACGCGTTGAGGGGGGGAAGGTGTGGACGATTTTAAGACGGTGAAATCTGCTTATGATGGTATTGCGTTTTTCCCCCTCAGTGCAGAAAACTAACTTGTGGAATGGCAGCGATAGTCAAGGTCGACGTTTTGGCAATCAGACCGATGTGTTCGGTGGGTTTTTCCATGATATTGTTCATCATACACCAGTCTAAGGAGTTTGGTTTGATTTGGCCTGTGCCTAATGCCTATGACTGCATCACAGTTGTGGTTAAGTACAACAGCACTTTTTTTTTTTTTCTCCCCCCCTATACGATATTGCTTAAGTCAAATAGATAACAGAACATTTTCTGAAACTTACAGTGCAAAGTGATAAGGTGGGGTTTTTTTTTTTTTTTGAAAAAGACATGGCCCCTGTCTATTACAATACACATTTAAATATTTAACTGTTTTATAAGGTTGTGTACATAGAATGTGGATTGGTTTCTGGTTGTGGTTTGCTGTAAACTGCACCCTTGCGTGTCTTATCAGTGTTGATGGTGATAAAGTGCATTGTGTCCAGGTAAAGAGAGCAGCTCCTGGAACAGCTCTGGGAGTAGTGTAAGAGGGAGAGGACGAGAGAGTGGTAAGCAGTCTTTACTTTGAATGTTAATATTGTTATGGAATAAATTAGGCAGGTAGGTGTGAGACACTGCTGCTTGTATGGAAAACCTGTGTCTTCTCTTATTGCAGGTAGGGGTTTGAGGACAGGTGTTGGTGGGGACCAAAGCTATTACAACTCTAAGTTTTTTGTTTCTTCATTAGTTTACATGGTTTTTAGTAGTATGTGAAATGCTGCTTTTTTTTTTTTTTTTTTTTTAGGATCAGAGCTTTACCCATGTACAACCTAGTGATGTATCAATTTTTGTAACATGTTTGAAATTAATTTGATAGTTGAAAATATGTTGGGCCTTAGTATACAAAAATCTTTTCTTTTTTCCTCTTTTTAAATAGGAAGAGATCAAAATGGCAGTGGTGAAGTTTCAGATGATGGTAGGTATTGGTCCAAAACTGTTTTACTGGTATGGTGCTGTTACTTTTATTCAAATGTAAATGTTTTTGTAGTAATGTAGTAGACTGACTTTATTATACTAAAGCTTTTTGTTTGGGGAAAAAGGCAACACATTTAAACTGTAAGCCCTTGATGTATCTTTTCCTTCAGTGAAAGTGCTTACACTAATGTAGAAACATTTGTACTAATGGCAAATTTGTTTGCCCTTTGAAGTGTTGTACTACAAGATAATCCTTTATTAGTCCAACAACAGGGAATTCACTGTTATACATTAGCAAGATTGGGAAGTGGTGCTTTAACTGCTTTTTGGAATTTGGCTTTGACATGCATAACACAGATGTTTTGACAGTTTTTCTCTGTCCAGCAGACACTGTGAAAACTACAAAAACAAAAGTTTGTAATGTAATGGTACATCAACATTACACTAATCTTAACAAGAATTTAAAGAGCAGTTAGCGTGTATGCCTTTTGAAGTGCAGAATAAGGGTTTTTTTTTTTTTTTGGGAGCGAAATGTCTTCACTGTGTCCATAATTGCCCTGTAATGCTTCGCTTATTTCCCCAGTTGGATAAGCCCTTTGCAGCTATTTGCCCCTCAAGCTTGGCCTTTATCTACATCCTGTTTATTGCTCTTTGTTAAATGCTTGCAGTGCTGTGCATGTCTAGAATGCTTTACCACATAATAGAGGCGCTGGGGTGTTGATTTCCTCTTAGTGTTAGCGTGGGTGTGGTACTTGAAATGCTACATTGTGTTCTGAAAGTGAAGAATATGGGAAGCTCTGTGGAAAACTCTGGCAAGGTACAGCACTGTTAACACTCCCCTAACGGTGATTCTAATGTGGCCAAACCACAGCCATGATATTCCTGTAATTAGCTGACTGTCTCACTACGTGACTGGATGTTGATGAATCAAGGCTTAGGTTTTCCTGGGTAGTGCTTGTGGATGTGTTTTTGACGGCCCCTCCCTTTTAGGTGCTCTTGGGAGGTCCTGGGGAGGCAGCAGGGGAGCACCTAGGGGAAGGTGTGACAGTCGAGGCAAGTACTTCTCGAGTACCCCTTTTAAACTTCAGCTGTCCCAGATCCTGTTTGTTCCCCTTGTTGTAGACCATCTTTTACAAGCTTGTAAAAGGGATGGTGAAATAATCAGAACTGTTTCCCCAGAAGCCACTCCCCTACTCCCTTCTTGATTCACATCTGACCTAAACTTTTCTGTATTTTTGGACTAAGTCTCCTGTGTATTTAACTGTCTTCAAAATGCATTGTATTATGTCACAACAGAAAACCCCCTGTAAGCTATTGCGTGTGTGCAGTTAATGAATATGTGGGAACCAGAGTTTCTCATTTAAGCCACTCGGTTTTGTCTGGATGCCAGTGAGCCTAAAGGGCAAATGCTTCCCCTCCGCTCTCCTTGTATGCATTCCTGAGCTGACTGTTGTTGGTGTTGATGAGTTTTTATAGTTTTGTATTTGTCATTGCCAAGGGGATGAGGCATGTGCAGGGACATGTTGCCTGGCAGCTGTGCCTCACCAGAGTACCAGAGTAATGAGTGTTGAGCCCCCTGTGGCTGGTCAGGCAGCGGCATGGCGTGCTTAGGCGTTAGCCACACCATCCACACGTCGAATGCAAATTTTCAGTTTTTCCTCAATGTCTGAATGGGAACACATGAATTTCACGTCAACTCCATTAATCAGTCAGAAGATGTATGGGCTTGGATCGAGTGGATTAGTCACAGACATAACGTGATGTTCGCTGATGGAAACGGGGTATTTGCAATGTGGTAAGTGCAGCAACAATCTTGTTGCTGCTGCACTTACCACAGTTTCATCCAAAGCTGGTGGTTTTGACCGCCTAACATCCTGGATGTATGGTGGTGTACTCTGGATTGCCCGAGCACGCATTTCTAAAGTCAAAAGATGGGGAAACTGCATTCGCCCTTTGCTGTCTTTGTAGAGCATTTAATTGCAGCTGAGGGTTCTACTTGGTGTTTTGCCAAATGCACTCCTTCCCTCCCCCCCATTTGATAACACACTTTAGTGGCTTGCAAACCAGCTTGTTGGCATCACCCTTTGACTATTTGCATAATGCTATTTGAAGGAAGTGCTCGCAGAATAGCTTTTTGTTCGATAAGTCAGAAAAAGCATTAAATATGAGAAACTTGTTGATGGAAACATGGTTACTGCGTTAATGATTTCAGTCTGTTTTCTGAAGGCCTTCAATTTTGTGATAACGCTGAAGACTTTTAACGCATCTCAGATGTTTATTTTCTGCTGTTTGATCAACAGGGGGAAGAGGTCATCGGGGTAGAGGAGGACTCAGGAACACGCCCTTTGGTATCTTGACTGTCTCACCTAAAACATTTGTAGCTTTTATTTCTAGGTTATCCACCTGTCTTTAAGAAAATGTTTTATAAATTTGTCTGGTGGTTCATGTTTCAGCAGGCACTGCGGTATGCATAATGGAAGTTGTATGATCCAGGGCATGAAGAATAAACATTGGGTTGATGTTAATATAATAAAGCAGTTGGAATGTAGACCATCTAGTGTTTCAGACATTCCTTTTTGTGTTGTACAAGTGCAGTGTGTATATATCATTTTGAAGAAATTGAGTAACGAACCCAGTTACAGGTCACTTGTGGTTTGCCTTGACTGTTCTGTGTGCAGGAACTGGGGGCAATGGCAGATATATTTAGTTAGTTTGTTTTCATTTCGGGAAACTGCTGTAGCGCACACGGCAGCTTGTAGTTTGCCTACAAACAAGCTGCCAAGGTGGCTTGCAGCAGGGTAGTTGACCTTCTAACACCCTTTTCCTAGTATAATTTAGTACAAAATTGATTTTGTTTGTTTTGAAGGATTAGTCTTGCAAGGAATACATTGACCTGTTAATTTCGTTTCTTGTGCAGATGGTGATGGCAGAGGAAGAGGAGGTAGAGGAAGGTTTGGAGGAGGTAATAATGCTTTGTATTGCTTGCGTTGTCTTTGTACATGCTTACACTGAATTTTTTTTTCCAGGGTACAGGGGAAGAGATGAAGATGTGTTCTCTGGAAGCAAAGGTACAGTATGTTGTCCTTGGATAACCATCAGGAGGATGGCAACCATGTAAATGGAAAGTGGTGAGAGCAAACCGTTTTTAATGTAATGACTAACTTTGTCCCCTTTTCCTGAAGGAGAATTGGGGAAAAAAGCCAGTGAGGATGGCGAAAATGCAGGTATGGTTGTGTGCGCGCATATTTCTATTTGGGATATGGGGTGTAACTTGTTAGTCCCTTATCAAATAGTGGGTACATAGATCTTTTCGTTCCAGCTTTTGTTCTGTACTGAACTTCAGTGTATGTACTAGTTTACCATGTTTTGAAGTACTTGGGGACAGTCCATGCATTCTGTTATTTTGGGGGTGGGTGGTGAGGAGGACTGTGTAAAATGTTGAAATGAACGTTAGTATGAATATTGTTTAGCGGAGGAGCTGTCGAAGTCTCTTGTGCTCATTAGGCCCGAAGGTGATCTATGTGCCCCCCCCACCCCCTGAGGAGGAGAGCTCTGTATTCGCCCACTATGAAACTGGGATCAATTTTGACAAATATGACGACATCTTGGTAGAGGTCAGCGGCGAAAACTCTCCTCAGCCAATCACGGTGAGCACATAGGCAGGGTCAATTTACTTTTAGTTTTGTCAGTATTGCTTTCTTTTTTTGGTTCCGTTTGCCCCACTACACTAGAAATGAGTTTACCAGTCTGGGTTTCTAAAAGCACAGCTCTTTAATGACTCTTTAACATTGGATTCCAAGTGCTAATTCTTTTAAGTTGATTTACAAGGCTTGCTTCTGAGCTTTTGTTTGTAGATATTGCATCTTAACTCAGTAATTAAGCGAGGTCTTGAATTCACTTGTTACACCGCTTTAAAATGGGCTGTAGAAATAAAGGTGACTTGACTGTGCCTACCTAACTGAATTTGTTCTCCGTTATGTTTAAAAGAGCTGCAATGTTTGCACGGTGGTGGCTGTGTGGTTTTCAGTTTATCTGGGAAAGGCTTTGGTGGGCATGTTGCAGCTTGGTTTTGTCTCCCTGCGACAGATGTTTGAGGAGGCAGGACTCTGCGAGTCATTGAGCAAGAACGTTAAAAAGTCAGGCTACGTAAAGCCCACCCCTGTGCAGAAGTATGGCATCCCCATCGCACAGTCGGGTCGAGACCTCATGGCCTGTGCTCAGACTGGTTCGGGGAAGACGGTGAGGCGGTGTGCGCAGTAAAACTGATTTGCATGTGCCGGGACAAGGTTGTGGCTGTCTGCTTGTGATAGTGACCCTGCACACCTTGTGGAGCTGACTGTCATCTCCCTGCCTGTGCACCTCAGGCGGCCTTCCTCCTGCCCATCCTCCAGCACCTTATGGCTCAAGGGGTTGCAGCTAGCCGATACAGCGATCTCCAGGAGCCCGAGGCGGTCGTTGTGGCCCCCACCAGGGAGCTCATCAACCAGATCTACCTGGAAGCCAGAAAGTTTGCATATGGGTATGCGTTAGCCAATATGCACACCTTCTGACATAAGGACGTATCCAAAATTCACACGTAGTCATAGCTGATTTAAGCATGTTTTTAGTTATTGTAATTTGTGTATTTTTAGTGTTTTAAAGTGGACTTACATGTTGGGGGTTCCCTTTATATTTTAACATGCCATTGTTTTGTTGGGTGCGCTGGTTCCGTCCCAGGACTTGTGTGCGCCCGGTGGTTGTGTATGGGGGCATAAGTACAGCCTACACAATACGGGAGGTTCTGAAGGGCTGCAACATCCTGTGTGGAACTCCTGGGAGATTACTGGACATTATAGGCAAAGGAAAGGTATCAAAATCCCATTGTACTGGTGTAATGGAACATAGGTGGTTGGCAAGTGTCACTTTGTTTGCATGTAAATGTGGGGGGAAAAAAATGGTGCCTTACTATAGACCATGTATATGGCTAATTGTAAATGGAGCTGTCATGCAGAGGTAAATGAGACTGAAGTGGCCCGGTTCCTGAAGATGTCTATCTTTCTAGGTGGGCCTGAGCAAATTGCGCTACCTGGTGCTGGATGAGGCTGACCGTATGTTGGACATGGGCTTTGAGCAGGATATGCGCCGGCTGGTGGCTTCACCTGGCATGCCTTCCAAAGAGGAGCGACAGACCCTCATGTTCAGTGCTACCTTCCCTGAGGACATTCAGAGGTGTGCTCCTGTGGTTGCTAACTCAATATGGAGCTGCTGTTTCATGTGCAGTAAGACTTTTGATATGAAGCTGGGTTCAGTGAGAGGCTTTTTCTGTCTACAACTGTACAAAAGGTGTGTGTGTGCGTGTGTGTGCGTGCGTGCTGAACCCCTTCAAAGCTTTTTATATGAATTGATTTCATTAGAGTGGACAGCGAGTTGGATTTGATGGTGTAAACATTTTTTTTGATATTCAAATAAGTGGGGGGGAGGGCACTGAGGGCCATTTGAGGTGACAGCAATGTGAAATGCCCTGAAAGCAGTTTGGATTCTTTGCAGGCTTGCTGCTGACTTTCTGAAGGTTGACTACCTGTTTCTGGCGGTGGGGCAAGTCGGGGGGGCGTGTTGTGATGTGGAGCAGACGGTCATTGAGGTTGCCCAGTATTCTAAGAGGGAACAGCTGGTGGACCTTCTGAAAACCACAGGTATTCCTGTGTCTGTTGCCCCCTTTCCACCTCATAAGACCAAGGGCTTTTTTTTTTTTTTTACTCAGTCTCTCAAAAGAGCTGCGTGTGTGTGTGTAATGCATCAGGCCAGTGGGTGGGAGTGTCAGTTTCAAGAAGCTTGTCATTGGCTTTTAATTTTCTGTGTGTGAGACTGTACCCAAAAAAAAAATGTTGGTGTATTTGGGCTTTTGTAGGCATGGAGCGCACAATGGTTTTTGTGGAAACAAAAAGGAAAGCAGATTTTATTGCAACCTTCCTTTGTCAGGTGAAGATACCGACCACAAGCATCCATGGGTAAGCTGACCGACAGTTTGGCACTTCTCTGCTTCTTTAACAGCAAAGTGGTTTTTTTTTTTTTTTCCTTGAGTCATTGCTTCTGTATGAGGAGACCCTGTCATAGGCATGTTCGGGAAAGGGACGGGTGTTTTTCAAAGCTCTTCCCGTACGATCTCAAACGCAGCTGTGTTCCTACATAGGCAGGGTTGGGCGCTTTTAGAAACGGACCGAGCTGCAGGATCGTGCTGGCGATGCTGCCACACAGATACCATGCCTTTGCTTTTCTGCAAAGGCATCGGTGTGTGCTCCTGGGTGGTCAGGGGAGCGGCAGATTGGTTGTTTGTGTTATGGGAAACAAATCGTAGTGGGAAGCGTCGGTGAAACCTCATTCGGCTCATTGTTACCCAGCAGCAGTGTTTGTTTGTGGTACGTGCTGTCTGAGCAAGAGATCATTTCTAGGATCGTGCCACCTGTACTGTGTTGTAACCTGCTTGTGTTTAAGAGACAACAAGATTCCTGCATGATCTAATTCAATATGAGGAGGCGTGGTTCCCTTTACAGTTCTGCCACTTAACTGTCTTGTGCATAGCTGAGTGGTTTTCTTAAGCAGAGGTTATTTGCCTTGCTTCCATTAGGTATTTAAATCCAGCACTACAGACATTACTGGACTGGCCAGTATTTTCTCTCTTATTGCATCCCTTTACTCATTCCCTTGGAACATTGAAAGTCTGAAGATATTGCACTGTGGCCTGGAGAGTTACACTGTAAGGGCTTTGCAGCATGCAGAGGCCTTGCAGACAAGACTGAGTGCTGTGTGTCTAGAGCTGAGCGTGTCCCCCACACACCTTTATGAATCAGCTAATAACTGAGCAGATTTAACCATGTGCCTGGTTGTTAGATGTTCCTTGAAAAAAAGAACTTTAGATATTTGCACTTTTGGCCACTTCAGGGTACAAAGCTGCAAACTTTTTATTTTATTTTTTTTTTTATGTCTTTAATGCCATTTCTCCAGGTCATTACACCTTTAAATTCTATGGAGTCGTGTTCCCTGGTTTGATGGACCTTTGTTTCCATAGTGACCGGGAGCAGCGGGAGCGGGAACAGGCTTTGAGAGACTTCCGCTCTGGGAAGTGTCCAGTCCTGGTGGCGACCGCCGTGGCTGCCCGAGGGCTGGACATTGAGCATGTCCAACACGTGGTGAACTTTGATCTTCCCTCCACCATTGAGGAGTATGTGCACCGCATCGGGAGGACAGGTCGCTGCGGTAACACTGGGAGAGCAGTGTCCTTCTTTGATCCGGTGACAGACACGCCGCTGGCGCGGTCCTTGGTCAAGGTCCTTGCAGGGGTGAGTGCTGGTGTTTTTGAAGTGCAAGGATTAGTCTTAGGAGGGATCTGGAAATCTTTTGATGGCTTGTAGATTTGCTTGAGCCCATCATAGACTGTAATATCATGCTTGCTTAATGGATATTAAATTGCATCTTTCCGCTTAAGGCTCATCAGGAGGTACCTTCTTGGCTGGAAGAAATAGCATTCGGCGCACATGGCACCAGCTCCATCAGTCCTCATGGCATGGTCTTTGCTTCTGTAGATACACGCAAGGTACACTTTTAAGGCTCAGACAAAATTCAGTCCAGTGTAGCACCACTTTTAAGACGTACTTTCAGCTATCTGGGGTCTCACTGGTTCTGAAGACATACTGAAAATGTGCAATTTCTGACAGAAGTATGAGGTTGTCCCTTGTAAATTCCTTACTCCTGCTTATGACCTTCCTCCCCACTTTTTTTTAATGGATGTTCCTGTTCTAAAATTGGGGAGGGGGAGGTTAACTTTTCCATGCTGCAAATGTAGCAAACACTGCCTAAGGAACAAATCCCACCATACCAGTGGCTTAGTTGTGCAAAACGTAACAATTGGGAGTTTCTAGAAACTCTGCTGGCCACTGTTCAGGATATGTTCTTTTCACTGAAGCCATCACAACCCATCTATCTTAAAAAGAAAGTGTGTTTTTAGAACAGAATTCATTTTATGTAGTCCAGGGCTGATGCCTTTTCTTCAGATGTTTTGATTATGATGTTGTGTGAGCCTAACCTCTGTTGTAACTTTCTTACAGTGTGGGTCATTCCAGAGTGAGACTGCCCAGCCATCCTTTCAGAGCCATGTAGTAGATGAAGAAGAATGGGAATAACTGCCCAACCATGTGACTTTTCCATTATTGCAGAAAAACTATTTTTGATTGAGCATTCATAATATTGCCTTTAAGGTGGGCTTGTTTAACTGAATTGGAAATTTAGTAGAAATGGGGTTGAAGCTTACGGTTGTAAATTGAGTAGATGTGCACTTTTTCTTTCACTACTTCTATGCATGGTTAGTGTTGTTGTGAAATTTAAAAGCATGTTTGTTTTAACAATAGACCTGGGTTTGTACCCAAGTTCTATCCATAGGACCCTTTGAATGCTTTAACTCTGTTCAGCTTTTGTTGAAACTTTTAAACTATGCAGTTAACTTGTGTGGCCAAGTGCAGTGTTTTTCGGTTTGTGTTGCATAATTGACAGAAGAAAAGGATTTATGTTTTTGCAATTAAACCCAGCCTTCACACTTGTGTTTATAAAAGTGGATCATAGAACAATAATTGTACAATTACTGTGATGTGACACTGTTAATTTTCCAGTAATTTGGAGAAGTTGCTGCTGTAGCAGTGAAGCTGTTAATGTTATGTAATTATGGTTCATTGCATACAGTACTGCCCTGTGCTTTTACTGAAGCATTACTCAGGAGCATGTAGTGAGAGCAGCATGCCATTAGGTAACATTCTTTAATGTAAATACATTGCAGTGCAGTAGTATTTAAATGGGGGTTCAGCAGTAGTGTGGAATGTTTTTGAATGTGTATCTTCAGGAGTGGGTGCAGTAAATTAACAGTGTGCTTCAGAAGCGTGCGTTCGCACATTAATGATTAAGTGCCTTGTTGGACTACACCATTTATATTGGAGGACAGAATGCTAAAAGTATTTTCTTTGCAGAATGTGAATTGCCGTAGGTTTGTCAAGTATCGAGCTATTGATAAGTATCGATTGTAACTTTCAATACTCATTTTTAATCTAGTTGTTTCCACATGCTGCGTTACAAACACGCTTCCTGTGGGCTCAGGCTTAACTTTGCAGGCTGCCAGGGGACAAGGTTAGAGCTGCAGCCTCATTTCCCTCTAATCACACTTGTTAATATCAGCTTTAGCAACGTTAGTCTTTGTCCAGTTTCTGATGCTTGGTTGGGTCACAGGGGCCTTAATCACCACACTTAATTGACAAAGGACAAAAGGAGTGGCATCTTCAAATAGTTCAGCTTTGTGCTGACTGACAACAGAACCACGCTATGCAAGCACCCTTGTACCGTATGCAGGGATTGCTACCCTGCGATGCTTGCTGAAAGGGCTTGCACAACCATGGCTGTAAATATACATCCTGGTGCCTAATGCCCAATACCCCCCCAGTCTTGAAACGCCTGGCAGCAGTGAACACACTCCGTTTAGCCAAACACTGGGGACCGACACGCAAAGTCAATACGTAGAATTTCGGGGGGGAAAGCACCGTGTGCTGGATTAGTGGAAAAATTTATTGGTATAACCATCCTAACGCATCTGAAGTAGAAATATGAAAGGCTTTAACTGGTCAAAACGTGTTTGGTAGTCCGTTAAATGTTTAACGCGATATGGTGGCTGTGCAATATGTACTTGGAGGGCTTTTTTTTTTTTTTCCCTGCATTGGGAGTTGGAGGCAGCTCTTGACTACTCCTCCTGACGCTGGGCTGCCTTTATGTGCAATTTTAAAATATTTCGTATTTGCTATGTAAGGTGCTATAACTAAAGGGCGCAGTTGCCATTAAAACCAAATCAAGTTGCAGTTAATTTTAACACAACTTTGACTAATATCGAATGTCGCTACTTTTCTTAGTATGGTTTTTGACACTTTGTAGTGTGACAACCATACTGTATATTAACATCTGCAAAAAAGTACGTTTTATAGGGTTAAATGTGGAGGTTTATTTGAACCAGTAGATGTGAGACCAGACCCTGGCCCCGTGGAGGAGAAAGGCGTTAGTGGAAAGAAAATGAGGTTCGATACCGCTAATGCTGGAATCGCAAACTAAAGAACTTCAAAAGACCAACGCCTCAAACAGTGCACATCCTGGAAAAAGAAGCCAGCTATACAAGATAAATTGGCGATACATCTTAATTTTTTTTTTATGTTCACCATTATTAACTTAATGTCCTAGATTCTACAACTACAAATTAGCGTGAACGTCACTGTAACTACGGGCATAATTAACTGATAACGGATATACACTCATACAGTTCTGTAGGTCAACCATGGAAAAATAAAATTTTAAATATAATGTACATATTAAGGCTTTATGCGACGATCCCGCGTCAAAATACGTGGACGTTTACATGGTCCACACCAATTGTTTCCCGTTTTTACAGCTGTCGTGCTTTTCGTTGTCTGCGGCTGAACGCACACGTGTGCGCCTGGCAGCGCTTTGTGTGGTTATGGTGTGGCCCGCGCGCAACTTCTTTGGAAATCGCTGAAAGGGAAAAACATTTCGACACTTCCTTGAGCGCTACTTACAGTTGGCGTCTTTGCGTTCAGTTTCAGTTTTGCCCATGAAACTGGTCAGTGATCGTGCGACTGTGAACTGTCTGATGTTGAACAAGAGCGCATTGAAGTCCTGGCCGACGGTATGTGTTTGTTCGTATTTTATGTTGAACGCTGTTTAATCGTTTTGGTCAGATGAAAGCTAATGTTTCGTTACACGCGTTTCTTTGACATTGTTACGGCGACGTGTTGGACATTATTCGTTTGGTATAGTAAATGTCAACAGTCTTCGCTTTCTAAATTTCCCACGACTATGATGATGGCCAGTTCCATGTTAAGTTGAAATAAATATTAGTGACATTGTAGCATACTGTACACACACGTATACATTTACTATTTGGACCCACTCCAATAAAGACAGGCGGTAATAGGCGTGGTAGTTCTTTTAAATTTGACATCATGGTTTGAAATGAGAAGTCATAGACCCGAATTGCAGAATCAACGAACTAGAGAAACAGAATTAGCTGTTAATGATGTTGGCATCGTAAGTGGGATCCGAATTTGAGACTGGAAAATGTGAATTACAGTACCTATTCAGTCAAAGACAAAAAGCATTAAAGAATAAATCCCATGAATTAACAGTTAGTATATATGTTTTGTGCCTTTCTTCTTAATTAGCAAATAGCGCTGAGACTGCTGAAGATATCTTTGAATTTTTGTCATGTTTTGAATAAACCTTTTTAAAAATCAAAATACTGTACATTCACAATCACTTCTGGAAATATTAAATATTGTACATGTTTACTGCAGGATCATTCCCTTTTAAATTTCTTTTACAAATGCTATTGACGGCGTTAAAGCATGCAAATTAAAATACCAACACACACAGTATATTTAACGTAAATGTACCTGCCAGAAAGCAGACTTGTCAAACTAATTTCAAATTATGTGATGTAGTGGATTTTTATTACCCATGTTTGCGGCTATTAAAGGAAAATGCTACCCCCTCCTTTCCTCCGATATAGACATTTCGGGTGTGTGAAACAAAATATTTAAATAATGCAGCAGAAAGCTAATCTGAAACATGTCAAATATCAGTATACCTGTTTACTAGTTGAAGTAGCATTTGATTTTAAAATATATATCTGACAATTTTAATCCAATTTTAAAACTGGGATTTAACTTTCTTTTTCAGGCATCATGTCTTTATACATTTTCTCTGCAATTCTGATTCCTTTTGTGCTGGCTCAAGGTACATTTAACAATTTTACCTAGCAATCCACAAGTCTTATGCTTTAATGTTTTGCTGTCTAATGTTTTAATGATTAGTGCTTCTCTGCCTGTGCTGGTTTTAATTTAAATGTGTCAAGATAAAGGTTTGTTTATGAGCACCAAGGTCAGTATTGTGACATGGATGTTTTTTTTTCCCCTAAGCAAAAAAAGAACAGTGTGACGTTATCCCCAAAGATCCAATTATTAGACTGGGTTCAAGTATCCAGATCACATTTCAAGCACCCCCTGGTGGTCTCTGTAAGAATAACACTATCCTTTTACATGATCATAAACTCATCTGGACCTTAAACGATGTGAAGATCGCAGAAGACATTTTCAGCGCACATTCTACCAATTATATTGTGACAATTAACAATTTCACTCACCATAAAGCAACAGTAGATTGTCGTGTGGATGTAGGTGGAGAACACGTTGTTCTTGGGGGGACTACTGTTACGGCTTTGCGTAAGTGTCATGTTTTCTTTATATCTTTTCCAGAGACTTATTTTGTTAAGAGCCACGAGTCATTTTTATCAGTGAAACATCAAAACATTTAGTGAGTGACAATGAGAGAGAGAAAAGAGTTTTTAAATTCAGCATGATATACTCAATAAATCTGAGTAAATAAAAATGAATAAATCTAATAAATCTGAATTTTTTTTATAAAATTAAAATGTTTTTTTTTCTCCCCAACAGTCCCACCAGGAAAAGCAACAAATATAAGTTGCATTACAGTTGTATTACAAAACACAACATGTTACTGGATGAGTGAACAAGATACATCTACAGAAACATGGTACACTGTAAAAATGTCATATACAAATTTAAATGGGTAAGTTTACAGGGATGCCCTGTGCCCTATGTCCCCTGGGATGGGCTCCAGGCTTCCCATGACCCTTAACAGGATGAAGCGGTATAGAAGATGAATGAAGTGTACAGGGATGATTTGTAACTTTAATGTATGGACTTAAGTCTTGTTCTGACAAGTTTAATGAATGACAACTGCAATTAGTTTGTTGCGGAAGGCTTGAGAACCTCTATCATAGGACCACATTATACATAAATACAGTAAATATGAATTGGACACTGGCTGCTGACAGTGTAATTGTCACTTTTCTTGTCCTGCTCAAATTCCATGTTTATGTTTTCACCTGCAGTTCTTTTATGACAGAGACCTGTAAGACTAACAGCAGGTTATGCACTTTTGAAGACAACATTCTGCCATTCACCATACAAGTGACAGCACACAATGCTGTGGGAAAGGTGGAGTCAGAATATGTTAATATTGGTGTTCATCAATCAGGTAAGGATATTCTGCTTTAAAAGTGCATGCAGCATACAGGGACATGCAGAAAACTGTATCCCCACACACACAGTTGGGTCCAAAACTCTGAGATCATATTCAGCATTTGGGGTTTTCCCCCATTTAAACCTGTAATTAAAGTTTTAGGATTTAGAACAAGGGAAAAAAAAACAAGTAAAATGAAGAAATATTTAAGATTATGCACTATTGTAGGTAATCAACTGTTCCATGTCGGGTCTGTGCTGTCATTAAATTAAAAAGGTGATGTAGCAAATTCTTAGAGGTTCAGGATGTATTTTTGTCAACTATTCCACTTTTCACTGGAATTATGATAATATGATTTCTAATAAAAGATTTTGTCTTAAATTAGAAGTTTATACTAAATTTCTAACACAGAACCAGTTTTCCCACTGTGTGTGTGTGTGTGAGAAAATATATTTAAATACAGCCCACATTAACATATTTAAGCTTTTTTAGATTCACACACTGCTAAAATAAATATAATGGACAAAATTTTCAATTTGTCGCATTTTCGATTGCAAAATGAAGTGTTTATATGACTTTGCACAGTGAAAATTGACCTACCACAGGATATTACAATGGACACATTGGTGAGGAAGCTTGAAGTGGAATGGAAGAGACCATATTTAACAAGACATACTGATAAAATTGTAAACTGTGAAATTTTGTACCATGATGAAGAAGGCTTAAAAACTGCGGTAGGGTTTGCCACCTTCTGTTTACCTTTTTTTAACCTTTATTTATGTGTATTTATCTGAAAACCTGGGTTTACACATGAATTATGCAATGGTAATTTATTCAGTAAATTTCATGAAAAGGTTAAAGTGCAATTGCCATGAGTATCCTTATAATGGCTCTGGAATAATTCAACGTGTAATTCTTAATATATTTCATTAATACCAGAAAACGGAAAAGGCAGTCATGAAAATCGAAGAAAATCAGAAAAAGCTTGAGATAGTTGTGGAGAAACAGTGTACCAGTTACTTCGTCTCTATGAGATGTGCTTTCAAAAACGGATGGTGGAGTGACTGGAGCCCCCCTCAGGTCAAGCGAACCCCCCTGGACGGTAAAAAGGCACTTAACACACTGCTACAGTGACAAGTTGCTCTCACTCTATGGCTTCTGGGTGACACTGTTTTCAAGTTCACAAATCAAAGAAATGTGTAAACTTACACATTCTGTCTGAGGAGCTCACTTGGGTTTGTATTATTTGTATATAAGATGGCTTCCTCCCCAGTGGAGTTGAACAAAAGTACTGGCCAGGGTTGTTTTTGGGACAGCAAAGCACAGCATAAGATATACTTGTGTAAAGTAATGAAATACAGTAATGAATTAAATACAATAATGAGCCAAAAAAGCAATTTCAGGAGCAGTGGAAAAAAAATTCTTTTGTAAAATTCACACAAATTAAAGCTTGGACATGCCAGGGTCCCCTGACTGTCAAAATACCATGATAACAGAAATCATAGAGAAAGGTTGCTTGTGCATCACTTTCTTCACAATCTTCAAATGAGGTCTTCCTTTTGTTCTCCTAGTTCTCCTTTCAACACACAGTACAGTATCCAGGCTTCAGGCTAAATGTTATTAGATGCTTAGCATAGAAGAGAATGGAAGTGGCATTAGGGAGGTCCCCACAAGATAATTTTGTTTACACCACAGCATCAGTGCTTTTTGGTTTCTGTGCTTGCAGTAAACAGCGTGAGGTTTGAACTCTGGCGGGTGATAAAGGAGCTGGATGAAAGAGGAAACAGGAATGTGCTTCTCATGTGGAAGGTAACCTGAGAACAACAAATACCAGCCTTCCACTTAGAGATACACCCGGAACTGACGCTGAACTTGCATAGATACCAAACATCTAAGACCTTCTGAGTGTAAATTAGGTTAAATTATGCTCACAGTAAAGCCATGAACTATAGATCCTACAGTGAATTTCACCTGGGATGTTGTATGCAGACTATATTTAATGTCATCAGAACGATAGTTATTTCACGGTCAGAGATACGATATTGTTTACTTGGTTTGTGTGCTCTTTCCACAGGCAGTCCCGACATCCTGCAGTATTGATGGCTACAAAATTACAGTAACAAGCATTAGAAGTAAAAACGTTACCACACATTTCTGTAGACCATCTGAGAGCAAAACATCCATAATTGTTGACAAAGAAGAATATGTCATTAGCATTGCTGGATA
Organism: Chitala chitala; assembly: GCA_025773905.1. NCBI lineage: Eukaryota > Metazoa > Chordata > Actinopteri > Osteoglossiformes > Notopteridae > Chitala > Chitala chitala. Next base: position 20,756 of record JABJVR010047835.1, read on the forward strand.
CATCGGTAGCAGCGCTTTTTCAGAGGATGACATCATTATACCAGCTTTTGGAGAAGGTATAGTGTGTGTCTTAGCTGCAGTAGGAGTGCAGTTGTGTGTTGTTCAGTTGTAAATCTTTGTGTGATTGTATTTTTGTCCTTTATGGTGAGGCGTTTGTTGTTTTTGTTTATTCAAGTGCTCTCAGGTGAAAATCACTCTGTAGTGAAGAATGTCCAGGACTTTCCTGAAAAAGACCAACTACATGTGACCTGGACAGGTCCCAGAGACCCAGCCCACGGATACGTGGTGGAGTGGACTGTCAGTAATGATGAGCTGGAGTGGCGGAAAATTCACGCAGCACATATTTTATTGAAAGGTAAACCATTGCTAATGAATGCGTTTTATCACTTTCCTAGAAATAATTGCTTGGAATTTATTTGACTACAGTTTTGTGCTGCTGTTTAAATTACTGAAAGGCTGAACTGTCATACTGTAGATTGAAGTAAATTTCCCACGTCATTCTGGCATCATCAGATAATTTTTTTGTGTTCGGACTGGCGTAGGCAAACATAATTTCAATGCTTTGCACTAGCATAGTGCTGTCTAGGCACATACATGCATGTTTATTGGCACATTTGCGCAGTGCTGCACATGCTGTTTTCTACACACCCCATGCCTGAATAGTTAATGTGGTCCTATCACTGCTGTTTGGCAAACAGGTTTTTGCATATGTAAAGCAAATGCATAAAAGTTTTCTGTGTAAGAACACATGATAAAATCAAAATGTATTTTTCAGTTAGGCTATTCAAAACTCAGGTAATTACACTACCAGTCAAAAGTTTGGACACACCTTCTCCTTGAGTGCTTTTTTTTAAAATTATTTTTATTACTTTCAACATTGTACGTTAATACCCGAAGACATCCAAACCATGAAAGAACATGTACGGAATTGTGTAGTGAACAAAAAAGTGTTAAACTGAATATGTGGTTCCCACTGTGAAGCATGGAGGAGGAGGTGTGATGGTGTGGGGGTGATTTGCTGGTGACACTGTTGGTAACTTAGTCAAAATTGAGGGCACACTTAACCAGCATGGCTACCATAACATGTTGCAGCGACATGCCATCCCATCTGGTTTGCACTTAGTGGGACCATCACTTGTTTTCCAACAGGACAGTGACCCCAATCACACCTCTAAGTCATGTAAGAGCTATGGTTCCAAGAAGAAGAGCGATTCAAAGTTGTCATCAAAGCAAAAAGTGGCTACTTTGAAGAATTGAAAATATAAAACATATTCTGGGTTGTTAACATATTAGATTTGATTCTGAACTTTGTTTTGAGGTGATGTATGCCATGTGTTTTTATACGTCTCATTAGCTGAGTCTGGAATAGAACCACAACAACAAATTTATTATAATACTGTACCAGCATGCTTAACTGTCTTTAGAAAGCACATGTGTACTAATGTCAGCATGAAAGGAGACTTGTGAATGATTGTCAGATTTCCAGGCAGCTACTCAGGTCAAAGGGATCTGAGGAAAATGTTGAGCAGTCGGAGTGTAATAGTCTTCTGAAACACAAACGAACGAGTCCGCCTGTGTTTACTTTGTCAGGTCACCATCACTATCTTGTTTGGTGTCATCTGTTGTCTGGATGTTTAAACATCTGCGTTGTTCACACGCATTACACACAGGGTGGGGGCTTCCAGTGGTGCCAGTCAGCTGACAGAACGATGCCTATTACACACCAGTTTCCAATCATAAGGAGCCAATGGTTTTACATGAAACATACAGCACTTAACACCTAGTGAAGTGCTTCTGCTTGGAATAGTAGAATATTAAACCTGAACATGTAACATGGCTGTGATTATAATTTTTGTTAAATTTTTTAGGTGTGCCGTACAAGCTGTATCGGATCTCAGTGTTTCCGCTCTACGGAAATCGTCCCGGACACGAATTCAGACACCTCGCATATTACAAAGAAGGCGGTAGGTCACACTCAAGCATGCTGTTTGAGCCTGATGGCACTGTGCACATGATTGCAGGCAACCACAGCAATTCAGCAGCAACCTAAGGCATGCTCGATATGCGGCTGTATGAGAAGTACGTTCCAGAGCTGCTTTAGCTGAGACTCGAGTGTTGGGTGTAAAAGTACAAGAGCCACCCTCATTGTGTATTCAAATTTACACTGAATAAAAATATAAATGCAACACAACGCTTTCAAGAAAATAGCTTGATTTTGCATGTCTATTTATGTTCAGTATGTGGCTTTTGGGTCACATAGCCAAAACCATGATAAACTGCTGACACAAACGAAATTACGAAACACAATTGTCAAACGCTTTATTTAGAAAAAAAAATTCCATTGATTGTGAAAATATTAATATCTGTCATTACTTCAGGATTTCTGATGTAAAATGTATTAATGCGTCTTTCACACACACACACACACACACACACACACACACACAAACAAACTTCTGAATGGATGATTTCAATTGGCATGACTGATTAGATTGGTAGGAGATTTGATATGTTTGCTGATATGAAAAGTGTAAAAACGTCGGAGTGAGATTTAGGGAGATGTGGTGTCCGACCGGGGAGAGGGGGTGGGTGGCGTTGGGTGGACTATAGTTCCAGTCCGGGGCAGCCCTGCTTTATGTGGATGTACCCGATTTGGCCTGAGATATGGACAGACTACTCTCCTGACCAGTGGGAGATTTGCATGCTAGCGGTTCACAGTCTGCTAAATAAAAGTTTAACTTCCGGAACAAACAAGACTCTCGCAATTTCAAGGATGCTTAAGCAGACAAAAACCATAAGAATACAAATGCAAAAAAAAAAAAAAAAAACAGAACTGAAAATTAGTGTTTAACATGTTACCTGTTGTTCTTACTTCAGCGCACGTGCAAGTTTATAGTACAGGAAACAGAGTTAAGAAATAACTTCTTGTACTTTACCAATTGTGCAGTAATATTAACAATATACCACGTTTTGTTTCCTGTTCTCAAATCAAGACCCGGGAATCGTGTCCAATGTTTCCGTGTTGGCCGTGGAGGACACGAGCGCCCGTGTCAGCTGGGACCCCGTGCCGCGCAACGAATGTTGTGGGTTCGTGGTCAACTACACCGTCTTCTACTGGTCGGACACCAGCCCAGAGCCGCTGCGTGAGTCTTGGGGAAACGTTTGCCAGCATTGCTCCCTTGAACCCAACCCAATAAAACTAAGACGATTTCATTTATTTCTGTTCAGGTGTTACAGTTAACAGCAATGTAAAGGACATTGATTTGAATAACCTCAAGCGCAACACGAAATACACTGTACGCGTCGTGGCCAGCTCGCTCGCTGGCCAAAATAGCAGCGACGTGATGTCATTCACCACACGCTTCTTTTGTAAGTGTCCGTTTTTCCATATTGGCCTTGCATACCGCTTCATGTGCTGCGACCTCCTTTTGTGTTGTGTCAGTCCAGTTACTAAATGGACATTCTACAATTCTTCTATACTTGTTTTAATTACAGAAAAGCTAACTAAAATCACGGCTGCAGCTTCATTAAACATAAAGCCAAGCTGCCTGTGGCCTGTTTCCTGTACTAATATGAGATGGTCTTGTATTAGCTCTCTTATCATGTGTAATGTCAGTGACACACTGTTGAATGGTAGACTTTTAATTCATTGATTCTTCAACAGATTTTTACATGGGTCTTTAATCTCTCCTTTTCAGACCCCCACATCTTCAGCATGACTCTACTTTACTGTGCGCTTTGCATAATATTCATAGGAACGATTTGTATTTTTTGCATTATTGTGTAAGTAATTTTGTTTCTTTTGAGTCCATTACTGCCTGTGCTATACTGATTTTTTGGAGACATTGAATAACCAATTCATGGGTTTTTAAAATGCTGCTTACTGTTACACATGTTTTCTCACCAATGAAACTTGTAAAGGATACAAGTTATACACGAGCTGTTGTCTGTCTACTACTGTAAAGGGTGCATGTAGAATAAAATGGGGATATAATTACATCTGGGATAAACATACAATGCAGCCGTTAGACTGTGGTTTAATATTCAGTTATTTTTGTTACATAGCATATATTTCTTTGCTTTTTTTAACAGAGTAAATAAGTACATAATGAAGGTTCCCAGCCCTGAATTCAGCACTGTGGCTCTGTGGCTTCACCAGCATTGTGAGAAGGTGTGCGTAAGAGTACGTGTGTGTGTGTCTGTCTGTGTGTGTGTCTGTCTGTGTGTGTGTGTGTGTGTGTGTGTGTGTGTACCCGCAGAGTGTTTTTTTCTGTCTTGAGTTCTGAAAAACATGGTGACAACCTTCGCTGCTGTTAGTAAATGTTAGTCTTTGGTCTTTGCTGTTTGCTTACAGGACTCGCTTAACGGCACATTTTTGATGCCAGCCTCAGAGGACTTCTTGGATAAACTGGAGATCCGTCCATACGGCCTTAAAGCCAGCGTTAATGGGATCAGGCCCACGCCTATGCCAGACATATATACCGAGCACCCTGGAAACAAACACGACCACCTTTCCAATGAAAGCAGAAGCCCTTTACTGACTACTCTGGCAGAAGCCGGTGCTGGAACCACCACGTCCGGCAATCTGCTCGATATAGAAAGACTCTTCACTGGGACTGAGGAAGGGAGGGAATCCGATAAAAAACCAGACAGTGAGACACCACTGATAGCTACTCAGGGAAAAGTGGAATGCATGGGAGACATCGCAAAAACCGTCCCTTTCCAGGAACCTCAACAAAACATACTAAAGGCCTATGTCTCTATTGATTTCTTTGACTTGACACAAGAAACAAGTCAATGCAATCACAAGTAACCTGTGTGTGTGTGTGTGTGTGTGTGGGTGGGTGGGGGGCGGTGGTATTAGATGCTTCTTTTAAAAGTACAGTACGTGTCCCTTTCAATATTAACCCTGTAAAGGCTGATATATGAAATAGTAGCCAGAACAATCAAATTTTTTTACATTGAAGTGTCTTTGGACCTTCTGACATTATACAAAAAAAATCTAAATCCTTTACTAGACCCAGAAAGTCATGTAGCAAACATGGTACAGTTGGCGTTATGGGGTTAATGTTCAGAATAAAGCTATATACACTACGATTTCTGTCCACTCAAGAAGTTGTGGTTAAAGACATCACTATTTGTTGTTGCAGACAGGTGCTTTATTTGAAGTAGTTTGGATTAAACACCTTTTCAAAGAGCCACCCTCACTGCATATTCAGATTTACACTGAATAAAAATATAAACGCAACACTAAACCATATCAAGAATATGGTTTAATTTTGCATGAGTATTTCTGTTGCGTTTGTATCTTTTCGGTCACATAATCAAAACCATGATAATCTGCTGACACAAATGAGCTAATGAAACACATGACTGAAACGCTTTATTTAGAAAAAAAAAATGCATTAATTGTGTAAATATTAATGTCTCTCATTACTTCAGGACTTAGTGTAAAAGGGTGTAAAATATATTAATGTGTATTCATGCTTACATCAATAATTTACTGCAAAAAATGTCTCAAAAATGTTTTGTGAAATATGTTTTCCTCTAGGCGGCACGGTGGCGTGGTGGTTAGCACTGTCGCCGCGCACCTCCAGGCCTGGGGTTCAATTCCCGCCTTGGGTC
>JABJVR010047836.1:0-26374 GCA_025773905.1 Chitala chitala
TGTGAGTACCCTTGATGAGCCTACACTAGGCCTCTGAGTACCCTTGATGAGCCTACACTAGGCCTCTGAGTACCCTTGATGAGCCTACACTAGGCCTGTGAGTACCCTTGATGAGCCTACACTAGGCCTCTGAGTACCCTTGATGAGCCTACACTAGGCCTCTGAGTACCCTTCGTGAGCCTGCACTAGGCTTCTGCGTACCCTTGGTGAGCCTGCACTAGGCCTCTGAGCATGGCTGACTGGGAACATGACTGTACACCTCCCTCCCCCACAGGCAGCTGATTCTTATCATTGAGCTGTACAGCCACTACGACGTGTATGACTACCTCCGGCAGATAGCGCTCACTCTTTGTTCAGACAAGGTCTCGGAGGTCAGGTGGATCTCCTACAAGTTGGTAAGGGCATCTTTGTGTTCGTGCTCTTTGAAATGTTCTGCTAATTTACTAGTAGTTCTTTATGTTTGTGTGTAACCCATCAGAGCAAAGTTGGATGTTTAGTACTGAAATACAAAAGGATATTAAACTCAAATTGGTGGGAAAATCGTAATTAAATATATTGACAAAGAGTTTAAACATCTAATCTCCTGTATCTGGAAAAGTAAACCTGCATTTAAAATTTCTAGCCACATATACAAGGTTGCACTGAAAATTCAAAATGACTAATTTATCGTTTTTTATACTTTTTCCACTTTGATTAGATGACAAATATGTGGATTAGAACATGATTAGATTTGTGAGCCTTGTGTAATTTCTGTGAATTTCTTTTTATTCTGAAACCAGACATGTAATTTCTTGATTAACCATAAGCAGAGGTGGTTTAGATTTGGTATATAGTTTTTGTGTGGTGAGCATTTATAAGGGGAGTTTAGGTTTAGTTTAGATCCATACGTTTAAAAACGTCTCTAGAATCGCTTGCTCCAGTATGTACAGGTATGTGCCTGCTTACAGTCACATTTGGGACTGGCCAGCAGGCCGCAAGTCATACCGCCGCGTGTCGGCCCTTACAGATGGAGGGGTCAGACCATGAGCAGCCGTAAATTAGAGTTACGTGCTGATACTGTAGAGACCTGCTACAGAGTTTTTTTTTTTTTTATTTCTAATATTACTATTTTTGAAGACTAAAAGCACTCACGTCGATTTTAACTTTTTTGTTACTATCAAGTAACGCTGCTCTGTTGTTAGAGTGAAGCAGGTTGACTTTGCAGTGAACTCTGAGATGTTCTTAGTCATCCTGGAGGAATTAATTGAAAATTTCATCTGTGATATGCATAGTTTGTAATTTTTTAAATAGTTCTTTATTAATCCCAGAGGGAAATTACTTCTGTGTATTTAACCCATGCCTTAAGGGGAACCACTCACATATAGCACCCAGGGATCTAGCATTTGAGTCAAGGACTCATATGTGCTACGTGATATCAGTTATCGTCATTATTGGTATATTGTTGCTATAACCATTATTGTTATCGTTGACAGTACAGTATTTGGTTTGTATTATTACACCAAAGCATTTTATGTGATGTGTGATATATACATAGGAATTTTGGGTTTTAAAAATTTAAAAAAGGTCATAAATGCAAATGACTATATTAATTGGCTGTAAGTGAGCACGTACTTGTATTTCCATGCAGTCATTAAACAGTGCAGGTCGCAAACATATCCTTTGTCTGCGGTTGCTTCATAGAACTACTCAAAGAGACGTGGACAGTAGTGAACGCTCTCGCTGTGCAGTTTAGTTTGTTTGAAGACACTGGTGTGCTGTGTGCTCAAGGTGGTGGAGATCCTACAGAAGCTATACGCCAGTGGGGACCACGACCTGGGCCTCAACTTCATCAACGAGCTCATCGTCAAGTTCTGCCACTGTCCCAAGTGGGTGGGTCGACAGGCCTTCGCGTTCATCTGCCAGGTATGTGTCATCACTCAACTCTGCCTGTTCTACACTCCCACGCTGTGCCCACACTGCTCACGCCTCCTTCTGCCCTTTACAGTATTCATTAGAAAGTCCGCAGCGGCCTGTCAGACACGCGATTTCTCCTTCAACTGCTTACATTTGGTTCTCAGCACAGCTTCACATTTAAAGTCTCTCGTCTAACCCCAACCCTAACCATCCATGAAATCGTTCTCTTTCATACTCAAGGGTCCTACGCCAGGGATCTTTCTGGGTATTGTCCTGGAAATGTTAAGCTTATGAATCTGTTGTTGATCCTCCAGTACACAATGGGTATTTCTCACACACACACACACACACTCCATCGTAGATGCCTGTCTCGCTTCCTCCTCCCTTATGCTGTTGAAGGTCAGGGTGTCCTTCATTAAGAGCAGCTTTGCCTGTCAACTTGTGACCTGATCATCTCCCCCCCACCATCAGGCGGTTGTTGAGGAAGACTGCCTGCCTATGGACCAGTTTGCCCAGCACCTGCTACCTAGTCTTCTCAGTCTGTCCTCTGACCCAGTGGCCAACGTTCGAGTCCTGGTAGCCAAAGCTTTAAGGCAGAGCGTCCTGGAGAAAGGTGAAGCTCACACTGGTACTGATTTAATGTTAATGGCTGTGCTGCTAGTTCTGTAGTTTTAAAATCTTTTTTTTCCTCTCCTGTCTTTATTGTCTTTATGTCTCCCCATGTCTGTGACCAGCTTACTTCAAAGAGCCTGGAAACAGCTACTGTGAAGAACTAGAGGAAACGGTGATGTCTCTCCAGGCAGACAAAGACCGTGATGTTCGCTTCTTTGCCAGCCTGGATCCCAACAGAATTGTTGTTGATACAGCTGCTTTAATATGACAGAACCAGCACCAGACCATGTAGAGTCTCTCTATCTCTCTCTCTCTCACACACACGACACACACACGACACACTCTTGTGTTTAGAGAACTAGAAAAGCTAGATATGGGAAACACATGCAAGAGTCTCATCTCTTTCTCTCAGCTGAAGGCCGAGTGTCTAGACACAGTTGTGCAATACAGCAGGTGTTTTCTCCAAAGCACATAGCTTATATAGCTCGTGTACATAATTGTACCCTACTGGTCTTTCTTATAAATGGACAGAAGTGACTTGGGGATGTGTATTAACTCAGGGGGATTGTCTTCTTGTCTATGTGTTAAGTAACACATGAGCACGTGCACTGAGGCAGAATGACATGTCCAGCGAGCACAGTGAGCTCCCATAACCTTTCAGTGATATCACGTAGACCTTCTCATGGTCTTCCTGTCCTTGGATTTATGGGCCTGTGTAATACAACCACTACAGTTTGGGATAGGGAACAACAACTGGCCCACTGTGGATTTGTTTTAATTTTTTTATTTAAAATTTTAAAGACTAAAAAACTCCCCCTCCCATCACTCATTGGTGATTGTGGTTTCATTCACATGCACACGCCGTGTGCCCTCTTCAGCTAAATCGAATGCCAAAATCAAGGCTTTGACACATTACATTTTACATTTATAAGCTGTAATTGTGTCAAGCTACCCATGGAAGAATGGGTGAGAAATTTAGGACCTGGTTCAGCCAAACCAGCATAATCAGTGAAGAAGGAGGGGATTGAGAAGTTTGAATAGAAAGGAAATGATTCATTTGCTGCAAGGCCTGAAAGAACTTTTTTTTTTTATTTTTTTTTTTTAAATCAACCAAAGCCTTTATTACATCATGTGATGTTGGCAGATTGACACTTTATAGTGTGCACTATTCGACAGGGGCAAAGGACCTTCATGTTTTGCTGAAACTAAACTATTTTGTAGGTGCTCCAACACTATGGGCTCCTGTCAGTGTTTCTGCCAAACTGAATACCATTTTTGGTCTATTTAAAGTGGGCCCAGTTCTGGGAGTCGAGGCCTGTCAGTGGGTAGGCTGGGGGTTTTTAATTACAAAGTCGGTTAGCTCGATGTCCACGTAACCTTTTCCCACCTGTTGTTTTTGTTCACTGTACACGGAATCTGCAGACCGAAGTCTGAAGAGGCTGTGGTCAGTGGAGTCGTCTGTATTTTGTGTCTTCTGAGTGTGTTTAGTTGCCCTTACTGTGCAGATAATGCCCCTTGTGTTTTTAATGTTGCTGTAAAAAATATTTTATGCACACATTTGATGAAGTTTATTTTTCTTTCATTGTAACTTGTTGAAATATTTTGTATCGTACTTTTACCATTTAAAACTTTGTAATTCTGTGATTTCTTTTAAAGGATGTTTTATGTATTTTAGTACAGTATCTGATAATAGGAATTATAAAATTGGGTTAAATTTTTTTAACTTTCCATTTTATTTAAAGACTGAAGATAATGCAGTTATATTTTAAAAGTAGCTGGTTTGAAATCACCAGTAGATATAAATCGAAAGTACTTTTCCATTAAATGGTTCAATTTTCTGCTGTCGTTTGTTTATTCATCATACCAAAATTTTAAGGAGATTAACGTGTCCTGGAGAATGGTACTCGTTACAGCACGACGTGTAACCATGTATCATTTTTGGATTTAGTGTATTGAATAATTTTAAAGTATCGCTAAAAGTTCCATCATATATCGTCGTGGTTGAATGTTTACGTGTGTAACGTGCACAAAATTGCCTTAGTGGGACTGTATTTTGCAAGGTTGCTGTAATGTTCGGGTAATACCTGCAGGCGACATTTGCAAATCCCAGCTGCGTACTGTATTGTACCAGAAGGAAATTGCGATGACGACATCGGATGAAACAACAGAGGGACAGGTGCGACACACCTGCATCAGTAAGCCACGGTGCCAGTCGGTTACCAGCGCTGTATCGGTTCTCGATAAAACGGAGCGCATCTTCATTTGTCCTTCACTAAGGAATTTTTGCCAATTCGTATATCATTTAATGCTTCGTATTTTGGCGGTCCGTTTCATTCCAAATGACTCTGAAATTACAGTATATTGCAATGAAAGACAATGTGTTGGTACAATATGGTACGCTCGCGCTTGCACGTGCATCTTGCAAGGGTACACCGGACGTTTTGCACTATATATCTGGCAATTTCATAGAATTAAAAGGTCATACATCTACACCCTAATGATACGTATATGAACACAAAGTAGCACCAATCAAAGCGATGTAACTGTGAGTTACGCAATGCCCGCCGTTGCTCACTTGCGTTACTGTTAGACGCGCTTTCTGGTTTACGTTCCGTTCTACGCATATTTTAGAGATTTTGCACAAATTCGGATACCAGCGATACTTTAAACAATACTTAGAATGATTTAGCGAGTTCGGAACTTTGCTGGATAAACATGGAACGCTTTGACAAGGCAGAACTGTTCTTGGGTAGACAACGGAATCACCATGGTTACCCGGGAAGCTCCTGGGCAGAAATGCAGGAGACGTCCGCGGTGTTAGCGTTGACTACAATATTTTATCGTAAAGACAAAGTTACTTAGTGTAGTCTAAGGTCACGATGTCGGTACGTGCTCCACCAAGAAATCCGTTACTGCCAAAATCAAAAGCCGTGTATCCGCCACACACGTTCAGCGTCTGTGTCTGGCTACGTGACACCGGCGAGAAGTTCTCGGTTCCCAAATGCCGCTCCAGCATGAGAATCGGGGAACTAAAATGTGCGCTGGAAGTAATCGCTGGAATACCGTCTGATTTCCAGAGACTGTCCTATATTGACGAAGGTATGTTATATAAAACATAAACTCCACCTCTGCTATGCACGACATGTGAAATGTCATGCGGAAATAATTTGTGGGTAAAATGTGTTCATTTCACCATTAACTCTAATAGATCAATGAATGGGCTTGTTAAAATAGCCATTACCGAAGATCCACCTTTAACATTAATTTTAGAAAAATGTAAATTGTAATAACTATGTGTCTTTAAGGTGACTTAATGGACAATTCTACGTTTGACGGGAATGACATTGTTCCCAGAAGCACGATCACCATGACAGTCTGGCCTTATAATAGATGGCCGGAGCTTGTGAGAGCTGCAGCTTCTGGTGACGTTTATATGGTGAGGATCAGATAAGACATGCCAACAGTGGCAGGAACAATACAGTCCAAACACCAGCATTTATAGCAGTAATGGTGAACATCATGGAAATCCGTTCAAAAGCAGTATATATACAAGTGCTCGAGGTGTTGAGTTAAATTAGCAGTGCTGTCAATATTACTTATAAAGCCCTCTCAGTCCAAAGCCCTCTAACCACTTATTTTCAAGATATGTAATGAAGTCTTAACAACAGTTGTGTGTGAGAATGCAAACTTCAAATTGAATTCAAAGCAAAAGACTGGGCTCTGTATTAGTATTGCCACCCATCTTCTTGTTGTTACGCAGCTGAGAAACGTTCTGTTCAGCCCCGCCCTGCATGGTCGCATCCAGTCACACAGTGGCTTCACCCCACTCACATCCTCCCATTGGCTGTTCTCTGCGCTCTTCGTCAGTGCTCACCGTGGAAAGAAGGCAGCTGTAAACTTTCTGATAAAGTGTGGTAAGCCCTTGTCTTTCTATGGCTTGGTTTTTTTTTTTTAGTAATTACTATGTTAAACATGTTTGATATAGATAGACCATCAGGCTGGGCTGTGGAAGTGTCCTGGTTCAAATCCCAGCACTGCCACCTGTGTCCTTGACCAGGACACTCAGTGCCAGCTCCACGGGCACGGCATGTGGCTGGCAGCCCACTGCTCCCCTCAGGGGATGGGTGGAATGCAGAGAAACAATTTCCTTCTGAGATTAATAAAGTACAATAAATGAAGATGAGCTTTCAGATAATTATTCTGTCTGAAACTTCACCAAATGAATGAGAAAGTGTTGTGGGTCTTACAGTAATTAACTACTAAACATATTGCAATAGACCAAGGGAGCGGGCAGGGATCAAACCCAGGCTGCCCACACACACAAGACGAGAGATTAGCCTCTACAAAGATGGCCCTTTCAGGCCTTTCGCACCAGGAGCCGATCAGTCTCTTGTCTATGACCCTTTGGGCTGACATCACCGTCACTGCAGCTGACCTGCCACAACCCGCGGGGGTCACTACAATGTCATTATTCAATGATTGGTTCAACACCAGTTTAGTTTTGTTAAAATGACCCAAGCGTACTCACATGTATTACACTGAATGCAATGGGCGTATGACTGTAACAGTGACCGCTCTGCTGGCTGTGCTTATGTCTGCTCACTGTAATTTGTGCGCCTGATAGGGGCAGATGTAAGAGGTCAGACTCCCCAGCAGAGGACGGCTTTGCATGTGGCCGCGCGTCAGGGACACGCCGACTGCGTTCAGCTGCTTCTTACCCACGGTACCCCTGTGCAGCTGCAGGACTGTAACAGACTGACGGCCTGGGACATGGCCACCCGCACGGGACAGAAGGATGTGGTCAGGTTACTGTTCCTCTTTCGATGGAAGGTGCGAACATCGGGGCTGCAGCCCTTGCCCCACCTGGAGGAGGAGGGGCTGTTCGCCCACCAGCGGTTTGACTCGCACCTGCGTACCTGGTTCTGCGGCCCTCAGGCTCAGAGGTACATGGCAGACCTCCAGCAGAGACAGCGGAGACCCTATGTCCAGTATTGCCACCCAGGGACCACCAAGAAGACAGCACAGGAAATGCGACATGTAGAGAAAGCTGGTGTGTGACGTGTCACACCTGCGACAAGGACAGGCGCACCTGGGGCTGTCAGAGGCCGCATCTAGGAAAACTGATGCAGCTTTTAAGAGTTTGACTCACAAGCTGAAAATCAGACTCCATAATGGATGTCAGACATGTATATTACGAGGTGGAATGCAGTGTCACCACCCCACCCACAACCGATTCCCAAAACAAAACCAAACACTAACTAGCAATAAAGGACGGCTTAGCCACAGTAACCCTTTTGTGTGCTGATGTTTATTGAGTGCACAAGATGGCACCAACTGATTGAACTATTTACAAAACAAATGGGTGATAAAAAACTGAACCCACACCTTTAGACAATTTACACTTTCTCTGTTATCTTGCTAAAATGACACATTTTTGGTGGCCTTTTGTCTGGTTAGCTCTGCCCCACCAGAACACACCATTATATAAATTATATACGTAAAGGACAAGATGGCCTGTTATGCTGAATTTTAAAAACAAACATTTGAAGAATCTGTTTATTGTATTATTTTTGTTTTTTAAATTGTATTTTAACTATTATTGTATTTTTATTGTTATTGTAAATAAGTAAAATTTGTGTATTTAAAATTTTTGCCGGGATCATGAGAGATGAATACCCAGTTGTGAATTCACTCTGGAGACATCTTCCTGACCAGCAAGAAAGAAAAAGTACCAAGTTCTTCAGCTGTAATGTTATGAAAATTTACATCATTTGCTTACGGCTAGAATTGGCTTCTTTGTCATCAGACATATAGTCCAAAAAGGAAAATGCTGACTGAGGTATTTCTGGTGAGGTATTTCTGGTGGTGAAACGTGAAATGGTATATACAACTCCTATTCCAAAAAATTCGGGACGTTTTGTACAATGTAAATAAAAACAAAATGCAATGACTTACAAATCCTCCATGACATGTATTCAGTAGAATACAGCACAAAGATAACTGATCAATTGTATTGCGTTTTGTAAATAAATTATGAATTTTATGGTTGCGACATACACTAGAGGCGTCTGATTTGCCACTAGGGATTGTCATCCTGAGACACATTCAAACTTTTTTTCATCAAAATGAGCACTTCAAGACATCAAAACACAACTTTAATTTAAAAATCACTTTAATCGCAGTGAGTTGGATCATTATTTTACCTGACCAGGTAGGCATACTGTACAACAGTCAGCAGAAACAGCAATCTGTTCTGCTTCTCCTTGCCTCACTCAGCTGAACTCTAGTAATGACAGAGGGGTCCTAACGGGACTTGCGCAATACCTTTGCCTTGCGGTTTCACAATGTGACCAGCTGTGTTGAGCTGTTGTTTTGATTTATTATAATGTCATATCATGTCAACAACTCATCCCAACACTGTGCACAGGCTGAGAGGGGGAGATGCAGGTATTCCAGGAAGCCATGTGCAAAGGGAGCAAAGTAACTCACCAGGGAAGGAGCACCAGACAACTGTGACACTTCCATGGAGATTGCGGAGATCACCAGGTTTGTCAGTGGTAGGGATGTCGGCCTGAAACCCACTGTGCTCAGCGACCAATCAAAGCCTCTCTGATCTGGTGTAAGGTGCACCTGTGGCCCAATGATCTGGTGTAAGGTGCACCTGTGGCCCACTGATCTGGAGTAAGGTGCACCTGTGGCCCAATGATCTGGTGTAAGGTGATAGGTGATGTATGTGTGAATACATATGACTTTATTTGGGAAATATATAGTGGTTTTATATGTACCTTTTGATCCATTTTCAATGTGGAGCTTTTGTTACACACACAGTACATCATCTTGTGGGTTGCCTTTCACTGTTGGCTACATCCTTTAGGAACAAAATGTTAGGATGGAAAATTGTTATCTGAATAATATGAAGTGAATTCTGAACAGCACACTGCCTTACTCCTCTGGTCCTGTGTAGCCTTCCAGGGGCTTTGATCTCACAAAATTACACAGCACTCTGGAGTGTATCCCCATTAAAATACCAGCATCAAATGCAGAATAATGACTTGGCTAATTAATTAATGCAGTCAAAAACGATATGGCCTCTTCTAAACGTGCTGACTGGCATACAGACGATAAGTGGGTATGTATAAAATGAAAGTATTTTCCAGCTGCAGTGAAACTTCATCTCAGACATAGAAAGAGTCCACATTTATCGGCCACATGGTAACGGAGATCGATTTTAAGAACTCTGTACCCAGAATGCTCACAGACTGTCCGCCAACGGTCATGAGAAGCGAGGTGCTGGACAGCACCCTCACAACTAGGTCAACCCGTTTAAGCACTACACACATCGCGTTGGTGTAGTGCAGTGAAGGCCTGCTCTTATTAATAAGCTAGCAGAGACCTGTTGTCGTGACGATGCCCTTGCTCCCCACACGTGCTCAGACCACGTGGCCTGAGCTGACAGTGCCTGTCATCACAGCTGCTATCCCCCCCACCAGCACTGTTCCTCTGAATGCACACCAGCAACTCGGGCTAAAAGCCATACAAACCTGGAAAGAGGCGGCTGGTGGCCAGCTTCAGCTGCAACCTGTTCCAGGACATCAAGGCCAGCCGCACCGTCCACATGTAGCCCAGGATGCAGTAAGAGAGAATTGGGGAAATAACCCGACACACACCTGTCTATGTAAAATGGAACCCTTAAAAGCATCTACTTCCCTCCCGTACCTGGTGCTAGTGTGATGCGTTTTTACTGCCAGTTTCAACTAACTAAAATTATTCCGTGAATGAGTCTGGACTTATTGCTATCTGAATTTACACATCTACATTCAGATTAATTATAATGACAACGCACTGGAAGACCGTCAATGAAAACACTCCACGGGAATGAGAGCACAAGGCTGAATCTTCTGTACACAGGAAAAGTGCTACAACATCAAAGCAGAGGTGGCCGGGTTCAATTCACACAGCTTAATGGCACATTCGCTGCCTAAACACAGTCCAGACGTTCTGAATGTCTGATTATTACTGAAGCTTTACTGCCACATTCTGCATCCACTCTTATAGTCTTCCACTTGTCAAAAAGAAAAGTCCGCAATTAACACACATTCCGCAAAATCCATGGGTGTTTGATGCTTCATGGGAGAGCGGAGGACTGCGTTAGCGCCTTGACCTTCTGCAGATTGTGGTCCACCGCCCCATCCAGAAACTTGACCCAATTGTGGTCAGGCTCAAGGCAGACGTGACTGGACCTAAGGAGGCGATGTGTTGAAACGACAGCTTAGACAGGGGCAAGGGTGGGCACATAGGTCTGGGCAAGGGTAAGTTAACAGGACATCCTGGCAGCTGTGTAAACATTTTTAAGCCATAAAAATACACTCACCTTGTGATCTCAAGGACTTTCTTTAGAACAGACGCAAGCTTGCATGCCTGAAATGACGAGTGAGTAAAGTGAAGAACTTTTTTTGTTCCAAAATCACCAGGCAACAAAATATTTATCAGTGCACTAATAACAGATGCTCCAATAACTGTGCTTAGACTGGATTTACTGGCTGTTTATAGAGTTGGAATTTCACTATTTAATGGGCACAGTTCCCCACTAAAGGAGGGTTTATGTTCTATAAATCATTTTGATTGGCTGAAACACAAACCCAGCCTACATCAGCAGCAGGCTACGACGAGTAAGACGAGAAAAAAAAAAAAAAGTGTAAGTGCAATATTAATAAATCTGATATTTATTCTCCCTTCCTAGTTCAACTTACATTGATGTCCACTCCAGCGTAGTCCATAGGGGGATAAAGGCTGAGGGCGAGGTCATCCACACTGAAGGTGAGACAAACGTGTCATTGAACAAGGATTCTAAAGGTTTGAGCAGCTCTCCTTATAACTGCTCTGCTCTTTTCACAAGAAACATACAGACTTCATTAGCAGTTTTTGTTTTAGAATAACAATCTTTATACCAGACTTCAGGCAGCTTATGGCAATTTGCAAAATTAAAAAATAAATCACCTGAAATTATATATATTGCTCATGAGGAATACAAAACCACATAGCCAACACAGACTAGCTGGCAGTGTGGGTGAGACCACCCTGCACAGCAACACAGATGAGCAAGAAGTCTGGGTGAGACCAGCTTTGTTCAGCACCACAGCCAACAAGGACCAATGGAAGTGTATCCCCAAGTAAATAATAATGTTAAAAACCGTGGCACTGGGTCACCTGGGGCTGATATCTTTGGCCAAGTCAGCCAGGTCGTCCAGCTGCGCGATGTTTTCTGCACTGCATGCTTTTCCGTTCGCCTTCACGGCACCGGAGAGTTTTCTTAGGCACGCTCCAGATGCTTTCATTAGGCCCTGGCACGGGGCGATGAGCTGCCGGTCCAAGTCTGACCAGTAGGTGTCCTGATTCCCACGCGAGTCCAGGTCCTCGCTGTCCAGGACATCGCTGAATGGGTCCTGGCTGTTGGTCTGTGCCTGCGAAGAGGGAAAAATAAAGGGTTGGTCCCACAGGAAGATGGTTGCATGTATCTTGTTTGGGCTGCACCTAGCCAGGCCCCACAGGTAAGGTCCTGACTACCAGATCTCGCCAACAACCACCCCCCCCACCTCCCAAGACAGGCTCCAGGGCTGGGCCCTGGTTTTCTTATTTCAGGCAAGGTATCTGCCTGGATGGATGGATGGATGGATGTATGGATGGACAGATAGCTCTTGGGCTTTGATACCAGTTTTGTAATTCAAACTAAAAAAGTTCCACCCACCTAACGTCACAATCAGCTCCTAAATCTCACTTTTAAATGCTTGTCACTGTGTACAGAAAATGACGGCTAAGGAAATGTGTTCTGTTGTGTATAATGTTTTACTGCATAGCCCATAGAAACATTACCACTACTGACTTTATTAATCATTATATAATCATGCTATTTTAAGTGTCAGAAATCGTTGCAGACTAATGGGTTGACAGCTATGAATGTATTTTAGTGTTTAACTGATTTTTGGAAGAACTAACTTGGAAGTTTCCAACTATCTAGTAATGCGTTACTATTTTCCAGATGTTGAGTCATGGGACCTGGACATCTATCTTTTGAGCTAAAACATTTTGTTAGTCATCCAACTAGCTTCTTCAGTCTAATGAAATTTGGGAGGACATTCCAATTTTATCTCCAAGGTGGTTTTTATAGGTGGACAATAGAAAGAGTGTTGTGGACGGGTTGGAAACTGTTACAATCTAGTGGCTCATGGCTCCTACAACCTGCTTATCCCCACCAAGAGATGGGTCAGAGCTCTGCACTGGAGAGACCCAACAGCCTCTACACAGCAGGACAGCCAACCACAGGGGTAGCATCACCTCAGGACCACAATCAGCTGTGTACCTGCATCTGAGTGACAAAGGTCACACATTTTGGACAGAGAAGACAGATCGTTTCAGAGGGGAGTGAAAGAAGCCATTTATGTTAATGTGGAAAATCCTTCCCTCAGCAGAGGTGGAAGCCCCACACACAATTGGTCTCCCGTCTTCCAGGCCTCCCCGTCAGCGGTCTCCAGGACATTGTGTTTCGATGTTTCAAAACTTGAAAGAAAAATGTCTAGTTGCCATGACTCAACTCCCAGATAACCTCATCTGGAAGACTGAGGATCTTGACTGATACGTTTCTGTTTTCCCCCATTTAAAATAACTGCAAATGTGTTTTTAGTACCTGAATTTTCTACATCTTAACCATTTTCAAGTGTGGCTTAATTTATCAAATTGAGGAATTGTTGTTGTAGTATTTCTTGCCAAAATCTGCAGTGACCTAAAATGAAATTCACCAAAACCGACTGTGATGTACCTGCTCTATCTCTTCCACAGCATCCTTCACTATAGCGATGTAAGAGGACAACAGTCTCAGCACCGCAGCCCGGTTATCTGTGCAGAACAGAAAGACATCAGCAACAAAGCATCCCTCACTGTTTAAATCCTCACAACACACTGGGCAACATGCAGTCAAAATCTGGGAGTCGGAAACTGGGCAAGCTCAGGTGTTCAACTACACTGATGCTTCACAGTGTTCCAATGTGCACTGCAGTGACACAACACTGACACAACATTCACCTCCATTTTTTACTGCGTAATGCTCCTGTCAATACAACTTTATGAAAAATTACAGTACTGGAACACTGCCCTCCAATGGCCATTCAAAGAATTTCAGTTAATTTGAGTACTGCACACAAAGTCAACATACATGATCTCCTCCAAATGCACTCACCTTTAGGAAGGGATGCAAACTGGTCACAAGATGACCACACGGTACCCGTGGACGTGAGCTGTTCCTGGGACAAACTGCAGGAGGCGGCATTGCATGATAAATAATTAGCTTAAGTGTGGTGCGTACAACCTGTCGCAGTGTCCTCCCTACAAAACATGGTCAGCAAGGCAGCATGACACCAGCCCATTACCTCTGCAGAGGAGAGCTGAGGATGATGTCAATGAGTTGGACCACTCCCTCCAGGACCTCCACCGTGGCATCTCGAATTATCCTGCGCAGCGTCATGCCTGCACAGAAGCAAATCCTCTGCTAAAATTGTACGAGGAACTCAGTTAGCTGCCCACCTGCTGCTCTGCTAGGACTTTAAAGACTGTTACACAACACACTGACATGACTGCACACACATTAACATACTCCTGACACCTGCCCTTGCACTAATTAAGGCGGTCACACTACAGAGGACCTTTCCAATTAAACATGGAACATCACTTTTTTAAAATTTAGTGCTCATTTATCAACAAATAATTTTGTTCCTCCAACTCAGCGGTTTTCAGATGTACCTTGGCTTTTGGGAAACCAGTAATAAACAGTGGACAGGGCGAGGATGCGCTTCTGGATTGATTCAGCAAGCTTCTCTCCATCCTGAAGAGAAAAGGTTAAACAGTGAGACGTGGGGCACCTGCAGATGGTCATCTTCTCTGAGCGCTCTGAAATCCACCGGTCACATAAACATTGTGTGCTCACACTTACTAATGAGAAAACGTCACCATTAGCAGTTTTAGCAGTAGTATTACTGTCACAAATACACGCTCATTAATGCAACACATTGTTTATAATGAGACAGCGCAGACAAACTCCTCATCTTCAAGAGAAAGGCTATGTGCTATTGAGAAGTGAACCGTTTGCATACAGCATGTAACCTTTTTAAATGTGTTTTTTAATGGGAGAAGAGGCTTTTCAAATGACTGCATTAAATCTATCCAAGCAATGGCTTCTGTAGTGTAGAACTTCACAAGAGCAGAATACACAGAGGAAACAGAGTACATGTTGCACAGTGTCTGTGTGATGGAAACTCTGTGTTCAGAGGGTGTTATTTACCTGCAGGGAGGGCAAAGGAGGCTGTGAGAACATCAGGCTGAGCTTCGTGGCTTCCTGTGAAGTAGCTTTGACAGCCTGGTCTGAAAAGGTTAAATTAAGTGGACAGCATGATTTGCAGGTATCCAGAAAAAAGGAACAGCGAAAATAAAATATTCAGCCATGAGGACAATGATGAAAAATTACCGATGATACATTAAGAAGAATGACACAGCTTTAAGTAAAAATCATGATGCTTTACCCAATGTGTCCCAGAAGTTTGGCAAGTTAAAAGCTCCATCTGATTCATTAGACTCTCCATCTGTAAAGGGGACAACAACTATTAACTGCAGCTATGCTGTAAAGCCACAACAGAAAAACACTGCCAGACTAGGGTGAGCAGCCCATTTTCCATTTGCCACAAGATCTGAAATCGACCTGAGAGTTTGGCTAATTTCATCAAGTGCCGTTGTGAATAGATCTGTTTTAAAAGTTTATTTTTTATTTCCCTGCTTATCAAACCAATTTCTGCATAAAACAGTGACCATTCAACTTTATTAGCTGTCCCTGTAGCTACGCAGGAAAACACTGTTCCCAGCCCTCTGTCTAGGTGGCATCATACTGCCTGTGATCAGACTCTCTGATTTTGCACTGGACTTGCATGTGGGCAGTGCATACCTGTAAAAGGCTTTATATTCACCGGCACGAACTGAAATCCCCAAACTACTCAAGTACACACTATAGCACTTTCACTAGTGCACTACTGTGGCAACTTTAATCATCTTTGTGAGGTATGGAGCCCTTTAGTTAGATCAAACCATTAACAGTTAACAATAATCCCACAAATACTACTGTATAGTTTAGTTTTCCCATTACAATTGACCTAAAAGTGTTTTGACAACAGGTTCAGCTCAGTTATCTGGCGAAAGCAGCCCGTCCCGCCCTCTTACAGCTCTTATCTACTGTATGTAAGCTTCGAACATGGAAACGCAAATACAACTGAAAATAACGAAGATGTAACGTGCGTATTTTAAATGTGGTCTTTAACGGCTATTTAACTGTCGCTCATACCAACGGCTGCTTAATCTGGCGCAGGAAAACTGATGTTCAGTTTGCTTCATCTTTTCAAACCCGTGTGTGAGTCGTTTAGCCTGCTAATGCTAACCATAACGTTGGAAGGCTATGACAGGCCACAACGACGGCTCCCAAGTCATAATAAGTGTTTCACACGCGATAATGTCGTCTGGCTAACATGTGAACCCGCATCCTGTATCGGAATAAACACGTACACACTTGTGCTTGGAGACATTACTGTTACATGAGCCGACCTGTACGTCAACACACTGTCATGTTGTCTTTTCTAAGACCAGATGATTAAATGTGACGGTATGAACACAGATACTTTTACGAAGTAGTTCATACCTTTTACCCGGTCTCGAATACACCGAACCGAGTTTAGAAGATTTCTCAAAGGTACCGTAACATCCGAGCAGGAGTTGTCCACACTCATGTCGAGGTTTTCGCCAAACCAGCACAGCCGGAACTAAATGTTTATTGCTTGTTGTTTCGGCCGGCGTCATATACGGAGGACGTTACGTTGGATCCGGTCGGAAGGTATTAATAGTGACACCGTCGTTGTCAACACAATTAGACAGTGGGGGGCGCTAGAGGATGCGGTCTTGTTTTGTGACTCTCGTTTGAAGTGTGAATATCGTTTATTTGTATTTTTTTAAATTTTATTTATTTTTTTATAAACTTTATTGAAACAATAACAAGTCAAAAACAGACTTAAGCCAGGGAGCTATAATACATAATAATTAACAAAAAGACAATATTGTTCCCAAAGAGCGTTATAAAATAAATAAATAAATTATAAAATAAAATAAAAACAACGAATAAATAAATATCAAAAACCTAGAAAGTAATACAGTAAATTTAACATAAGTGCAGTATTCTAAGAGCTTTAGCGTTTTTTGAGTTTAATACTCTCCAAATATCTTTTTACGTCACTAAAAAAGTCATCAGAGGTTTGCTAGTTAAATTTGAATATAACATTTAGCAATTGAATATAACATTTAGCAATTGTAAATATAAGGTTTATAATAAAATATATGTCATCATCATCCTTCTTATAGTCAAAAGTCCCAAAGAGAATCTCTTTAAAAAAGAAACAGAAATCACTGAGAATTTTATGTTGATGTTTATTTGTATTCTACAAATAAATTTTACATATAGTTGTGTGCGCTTGTACGTGTAAATACAAACATACAAATAACTAAAACTGTATTTATTTGTTTGTATATGTGATCATATATGAGTATACAAAAGCTTTAATTACTGATAATGTCAAGTGGTATATTACAATTAGTCATTTAGCAGACGCTTTTATCCAAAGCAACTTACAACATTTCATATGTGTGTTACAATGAGCTAGTGCTGGGTGTCTTGCTCAGGGACACACCAAGTGGCCGGGGTGGGATTTGAACCAGGAGACTTCCACATCCCAGTCTGGTGTTCTACCCATTGAGCCACCAGAGTATATATATTTCTAAATAAACAACAACTATTCAAGAACTTGCCATGAACACATTCAATACATAGTGTAGTGGCCAAGAGGCATTACTAGAAGTTTTGAACCCCCTGAAAACCCCCCTTGTACAGCCACACTCCCTTCCACCCCCACAGAATTATGTTACAAATAGTCTATGCTACAATTTTGTAATACATCAAAGTGTTACTAGTTCCCCCAGTTTCAGTTTTAACAACTGATTTGTCACATTTGGATTAATCTATTTTGTGGTGAAGGGTCATTGTTAGTCACACATTGTTGTTTCATAATCATGACATGTTTCCATTGCTAAAAGCTGAATTACACAGTTTCATAGTTTTATTACATATCATCATTTTTATATATTCAAGGGCCCCTGTGAGGTGCTGCGCCCCCTGACTCCTGACCCCTGGAAGTACCCTGGTACAGAGCACTAGATGTGGTAGTGGATCGGCTGCAATGAGGGTCTCATCACCTCTAGGGTCGAGACAAGAGTTCCATATAGTGCCCAGACTGGAAAAGTTGGGTCTTCATTACGTGTCAGAAGCAGGCTTAAATTCTGCTAGCCAAGGATGAGGTTAAAGGGTAACGAGGGGGTAGTGTAGTGACACTAATGGTGGTAATTTATTTAATTTCAGTAACAATTACTGGTGGAGACAAGAGTTTGATTACCCCCAGGGCTAAAGACTCGAGTACTTAGCTCAGTAGGTAAACCTCTTGTCTAGTGTGCCACAGAGCTGGTGAAGACCAGGGTTTGTTACAATAAATTTTGATGCTCTGAACAATCCATTTGCGTATTACACTTGTTATTCTGTTCCTCTCCTTCACCTTTCTGGGGTAACAGGTGACACACCTCACACAGGTATCAAGCTGGGTTCTTGCCACCACCAGAGGCTAAGCTAGTTCTCCTCTTAGATGGACAGCCAGGCCATTGTGACCTCTCTGCTGAGAGTCCTGCTTATTCAGCCTCTCAGATTCTGTGACACCCCCTCATCCTCCTGCTGAGTCCATCACATGGTTTCACTTGTCCAGAGAAAACAGAATCTGAAAACTGACATGGTCTGACATTTCTGAATATGCAGCCAGACTTTTGCAGTTCAACCACATGTATTTTCAGTTCAGTGGCCTGTCAACCTCCTATGGCACATGCTGGTGTACACAGACAAGTTGAAAACCATGTCTTTGCTCTTTGAAGCAAGAAGCAACCTGGGATTTATGTATGTCCAGACTGTCCTTCAGTGCTAGACATCACTTTGCTAAGGAACATCTTCAGTATTGTAACTGTACTCCAACAGCACACCTAACTTTTCTTTTAGTTTAACTTTCTGTCACTGTATCAGTTAAAGAGGCTTGTATGTTCCTGCTTTTCAATGCTACATTTTGTTTAAAAGTCGTGCTATAATCTTAATGTAGGGAGACTTACCACATTATAACTGTTAATGGAATGAGGGATGTAAATGTATATAAGAAATTATACAGCCTTATTGGCTACTCTTTCATCTTTCAACAAAATTTCAACTAAATATTTTAGTGTTAATGAATTAAAATTTGTTCCATTTACCAAGATGTGCTTGAGGGCAGTACCTGAAAAGCTCATCCCTTGCATTTCAGGAAGAAATATGGAGCACCTTTACTTTATCAGTAACAAAACCAAACCCAAACTCAATAAGCTTGGCGTTATGGCGTATGGAATTGTGGATGCTTTGGGCAAATAACAAAATAACTGTAAGATTATAGGGTTAAAAATGTATTAAAATGCGTAAATATAACAGGAGTCGGTTACAGAATGTACTGGCATGAGTACCGAACCGTTTGTGCCATTGACTGCTTTGTGCTCAGTCGTCACACCATCTGTTGCGATAGACTTGGTGTTCCTCACTGGTGCTAACATAGGTAGGGCGTTTGCTACCAAATTCATAAGGCGAAATACAAAAACGTGCTGTTTGTTTTATGAAAAGGTTTACTAACTTTACTATTTTGTACAACATCGAAAGAATTTTGCACGTGTCGCTCGCGTTACAATGTCATATATTCTAAAACGGTTTTCAGTCTAACCAGCGAGCGGCTCTATAATAATCTTCCACGCACAGCGCCTGACTGCTGCTCCAGGTGATTGCACTGCGCTGTTATCGCTGCACATACGTCTGGGCCTGTGTTCTCCATACTTTGCCCTGCCAGTCCAAGGACTTGTTTGTTCACGGTTTGCTATCTACGCATTCACTGCTGGACACCTTTTTGCAATCGCATAAACATTCCGATGTTCACGTCAGCTGGAACTACATCTGAAAAATATAGTTGCAGCTTTTCGAGATAAACTGAGCGCGGCCTGTAATGCAAAGAGTGACTCATTGTTAAAAACACATTGTCCTTATTCGTATTAGCAGATATTTTTTAACCTTTGTCATTATGTTTCGAACACTTTAAGAACAATCAAGGCAAGGTAAAATTTATTTATATAGCACCTTTTGTACACAAGGCAATGAGGCTAGAGTAGGTAAACAAAGTAACATATCAGATGTAATGAATGTATTAAACTATAATGAATAATGTGTCCATCTCAGCCTGATTATCATAAGATCAAATATGTTCATTACAATATACATTTCCATTCGGTGATATAAGTTATCCACACATCCGTTTTCCATACTATTTTTCCTGTGTGGGGTTGTGGGGGGGCCTAGAGCTTATCCCAGGCGGCGTAGGGCACAAGCAGAGGGACATGAGGACAGGGTACCGACCCATTTCAGCAGAGGTTATTAATTTTTTAAGTTAGAGTTTTTAACTTTCTTAATCCCCAAAAGGAAGTTGCTTAGTTCTCTGCATTTAGCCCTTCCCATAGCAATTATATATAATATAATATGCATAGTGCACATAGCCATTGTTCAGTATGCAGGCAGCTAGCACTGAGTGTCTAGCTCAGGGATACACTTGATGGCTGGGGTGGGACTTGAACTGGGCGGCGTCTATCTCTTAGCCTGATGCTTTACCCCTTGAGTCTCTGATCACCAATTACATCTTGTAGCATTTGGCTGTTTGTCACAAAGTGTGTGGTTCTAAAGTATTGCACATCCAAATACTGACGACAGTTTCATGTCATATGGATTCAGTGTCCACAAAACAGGATGGTTTTGAGTTCTCTCATTTTCTGGCACATATTGTTATAGATGTAGTATACCATGTTAGTGTCATTATTTGTTGTTCAGTCGTTTAGTCATGTCCGACTCATCAAGACCCCATGGATCACAATACGCCAGGCCTTCCTGTCCTCAACTGTCTGCCGGACTTTACTCAAACTTATGTCCACTGTGTCGATGATGCTGTCCAACCATCTCATCCTCTGCTGTTCCCTTCTCCTTTTGCCTTCAATCTTTCCCAGCATCAGGGTCTTTTCCAGTGAGTCCTCTCTTTGCAAGTGTCATTATTACATTTTACTAAATACAATCTTTTGTCCCATAGCATATATTTATTTATATCTGCTGAAATATGAGGCAGCACAGTGGTGTGGTGGTTAGCACTGTTGCTGTGCACCTCCAGGCCCCCTGAGGTTCAATTCCTGCCTTGTGTGTGTGTGTGTGTGTGTAGAGTTTGCATGTTCTCCCTGTGCTTGGTGGGTTTTCTCCGGGTTCTCTAGTTTCCTCCCACAGTCCAAAGACATGAAGGTTAGGTTGATTGGTGTCTCTAACTTTCCATTGTGTGTGTGTGTGCTTTGCGGTGGGTTGGTGTCTCCTGGGATGGGCTCCAGGCTTCTCATGACCCTTAACAGGATTAAGTGGTATGGAAAATGAATGGATGTTGAAATATGTTTGCAAATAGTATAATGGGTTCAGGAAAAAAAAAATTAAATGCTGCACATGCCACTGAAAGACTTATATTTGTGCATGTTAAGGAGCTGTGCTTATTCAATGGAATGAAATACAAATTAGATTTGAAAGTAACAAGGGCAGCTGCAGGGGCAAGAATGATGATGTGTTTTACATGTGGTTGGTAGGTCTGTAAAGATGCAGTGAAGAACAGTTTGCAGCAGGACTCGTGTGTCTTTATTACTAAGCTGATGTAATGTTACTGATGTACTTATTCTTTATTCTTGCAACAAAAAAATAAAAATATTATGACTAATATATCCAAAAATATACATATACAAATATGAATATAAATAAATGGATAAATAAGTGAAACCTTATGTCAAATAATACAAATACACAAGATGAAAACTAGCACTGCATGCTTTTCAGTTACACGGGGTGTGTGGGTTTTATGACCTAATAATTTTAAAAGCCCAAAAGAGTGTATTTTAAATCAGCACTGACACTGTAGTGTCAGGGTAAGTTTAACATTTTGACAGATAAAACCATTCATGTAAATGAGCTTTTATTGATCACATTCACATCCGTTAAGTGTCCACAATCCCATCATCCTCTGCGTTTAGACTCTGACAAGCCTCCAGCCATTGAACCAATCACTGCAGGCAGGTAGAATGAAAAACGTCATCCATTCATGTGTAAAGGGAGATGTTGCATCACATGCAAACACGGGTCAAAGTGTCTTTATTAGCTGAAGTAGCTCACAACTTGTGTACCAGCTTGTTGTTCTATCAATAATTGTCTACTTTTAAAAAAGTTGATTGGCTAAAAAATTAACCTAACGATGTGTTTTCTGCAGCTTAATGATTCACTTTGAAAGGGTGAGTGTGAGGAGTACAGACATGGAGTGCATGACACTTTCACCGTCCCCCCCCCCCCTCTCTCCCAGCATCCACACAGCCCTTAAACACTATAAAAAGGATTCCCTGCCTTAGGGAACACAGCTCAAGAAGTAAAACTTCATGGTCAACATCGATGTGACTGAACCAGTCTCAACGGCACCAACAAAGAAAAGGTAATATTTTTCAGACATTTTCATGCCTTGACTAGGGTTTGTTTTAGTAAACATCTTTGACACCACTTTAATGAACAATGAAAGACTAAAAGTATTGCAGTGGAAAATAATTAGATAATATCTACAAAGCAATCTGTAAAAATGTCTCTTTGAAACTTTTAGTCTTTCTCTTTTACTTTTTAGTTTATAAGGCATGGGCACGGAACTGAATACAGCTGAAACACGTGTCTCTTAATATCATTTAAAATGATAACTCAGCCTGTTACCAGCTGTCTTTCTGTTCTCCGGTGATGCACTGTAACACATCTGTCTCTCTTGTGTTTGGCAGGACCCTGTGATCCTCACCGCACTGACTCCACAGCCCAACAGAACCATGCCACCACAGATCCTGTCTCAAAATCAGTGCAGCCCCCGTGTGCTGCGGGGGGACCTGTCCTCGCTGAGCCCAGCCCTTCAGGAGTTCATTAAGAAGAGTGTCGACCTTTGCCAGCCAGACGCCCTGCACATCTGCGATGGCTCAGACGAGGAGAACCGGCTCATCTTGGCACAGCTGGAGGAGCAAAAGGTCATCAAGAGGCTGCCCAAATATGAGAACTGGTAAGCAGCTTGTCTTACTGTGGTCTTTGGCCAGTTAACGTGCACAGCTTACACACGTGCCCTGTCTGTTCTGATGTTGGGAATATTTGCCTGGTCATATAATGTGTTAAGCTACATAAAGGATACCCTTAGCTCACTGGCTCTGTGTCATTTTGACAGCTGGCTGGCACGCACGGACCCCCGTGATGTGGCTCGTGTTGAGAGTAAGACGGTGATAGTGACGCAAGAGCAGAGGGACACCGTCCCGTCCCCCCACGGAGGTGCCAGCAGTCAGCTGGGCCGCTGGATGTCCCCGGACGAGTTTGACAAGGCTGTGAAGCTGCGCTTTCCTGGCTGCATGAAAGGTTAGGGTTTGGCTTAGGGTTAGATTAGCCTGGTCGGGTTTTGTAAATGGTCCTTAATGATGAGTAAAGTGATACGTTAGTGAAGTAGCCCAACACTGACCACTAAGTAACGAAAACAATACATCATGAGAGTGATGCTTTCATGAATGTCAGGAACCATATGTGGTGGGCTCTGAAATCCTTCTCATTGCCAAGTGTAGGACGAACCATGTACGTGGTCCCATTTTCCATGGGACCCGTCGGATCTCCCCTCTCCAAGATTGGTGTGGAGCTGACCGACTCTGCGTACGTGGTGGCCAGTATGCGCGTGATGACCCGCATGGGAAAGGAGGTGCTGTGCGCGCTAGGAGACGGCGAGTTTGTGCAGTGTCTTCACTCAGTGGGCTGCCCTCTACCCCTCAGAGGTGGGTGATGCCACTGGCAAAATGGGATTTAACATTGATCACCTGACCCAAATCACACGACCCAAAACACAGCACTTATTGTTTTCACTTATATTTCTAAGCTACCTTTTCAACACCATTCATCAGACAAGTTCTGTTGTTAATTTCTGAGCGGAATTAACCACCCCTGGCATATTCCACAGAACCGCTGGTCAACAACTGGCCCTGCAACCCTGACCTCACTCTGGTGGCTCACATCCCAGACCGGAGGCAGATCGTGTCGTTTGGCAGCGGCTATGGCGGGAACTCCCTCCTGGGAAAGAAATGCTTTGCCCTCCGCATCGCGTCCCGCATCGCAAAGGAGGAAGGCTGGCTGGCAGAACACATGCTGGTGCTGCAGCCGCGAGCACTAACTAAACACCGTTTTACGTCATCACCCGTGTTTTCAGCCAACACCTTTGGCTGCCTGCTTTTCTGGTTAAATACTTTCATTCTTTCCCTCCACAAAGATCTTAGGCATCACCAGCCCTGAAGGCAGGAAAAAGTACATCGCGGCCGCCTTCCCCAGTGCCTGTGGGAAGACCAACCTGGCCATGCTGCGGCCGACTCTGCCTGGCTGGAAGGTGGAGTGCGTTGGGGACGACATCGCATGGATGAAGTTTGACAATAAAGGTGAAGCCACAGTGCACCCCACATTAACATGCGGCTGCACATGCAGGAACTGGCGCATGAGAATTGCCAAGCAGACCTCTGATCGCTCTGTCCTCTCTCTGCAGGGAATCTGAGGGCTATCAACCCAGAGAATGGCTTCTTTGGCGTGGCCCCAGGGACCTCAGTGAAGACAAACCCCAACGCCATGGCCACCGTTTTCAGGAACACTATCTTCACTAATGTAGCTGAGACCAGTGATGGCGGTGTCTACTGGGAGGGCATGGACCACAAGCTTCTTGAAGGAGTCACCTTGACATCCTGGAAGAACAAGCCCTGGACCCCTGAGGATGGTGCGTCTCCATGCTCCTCATCCTCACCTGCTTTGGTTCCTCTTGAGCATTTCATCTGACAGGTGTGTGATAACCTTTTCTCCTCTGTAGGTGAGCCCAGTGCTCATCCCAACTCCCGCTTCTGCACACCAGCAGGCCAGTGTCCCATCATTGACCCTCAGTGGGAGTTGCCGGAGGGCGTTCCTATTGAGGCCATTGTTTTTGGAGGTCGCAGACCCAAAGGTAGGTCTGGGAAGGTCTTCTGGATTTCCACTTGGTTTTCAAGGTACAGGATTTTAAGGATTCTCGGCTCTTTTTAACCCCTCAGTTTCTCCTCCCTCTCGACCATCCAGGTGTGCCTCTGGTGTATGAAGCTTTCACCTGGCAGCATGGTGTGTTCATTGGAGCTGCCATGAGGTCGGAAACCACGGCTGCAGCTGAACACAAAGGTGAGTCTCACAAGTCTGTGTAACAGGCCAATGAGAACAGACAGGATTACTGTGGAAACCCATGCAATAACAGTAACGTTACTTTAAACATGAAGATAATAGTCAAAAATTATATAATCAAAATGGATAAAAGCATTAACTAAAACAAGTTTAACTGTCACTAAGCGTTTTCTGTTTTTCCATGTGTCAGGCAAGGCGATCATGCATGACCCCTTTGCCATGAGGCCATTTTTTGGGTACAACTTTGGCTACTATCTTTCCCATTGGTTGAGCATGGAGCAGCGGCCGCAAGCCAAGCTGCCCAAGATCTTCCACGTCAACTGGTTTCGCAAGAGTGAGTCGGGCGGGTTCCTGTGGCCTGGCTACGGGGAGAACATCCGCGTCCTGGACTGGGTGTTCCGCAGACTGGACGGGGAGGCTGACGTGGTGCCCTCTGCCGTGGGTTACCTACCAGCCAAAGGAGCCCTAAATTTGAAGGGCCTGAGCCAGGAGGTGAACATGGAAGAGCTTTTCAAGTTGTCCAGTGAATTCTGGGAGAAAGAGGTGCAGGAGATCCGTGCGTACCTGCAGACGCAGGTAAACAACGACCTGCCTTATGAGATGGAGAGGGAGCTGGAACAGCTGGAGCAGAGGATACAACAGCTGTAAAAGGAAGAAGCGCCAGGGACCGGGCGGCCCGTCATTCATCAGGGGGTGGGAAGCAGTCACCATAACATCTTCTCACGTTCGTTTGTCATAAAAACACAGGGATCATTGCAGAGCACAGATCTAAACTCGTTCTGTAAAAGTATTCAGAATTGAGACCCTGAGCTTCCATTAAGATATTAATTAACACGATGTAATGTTACATTATTAACCTTGTGGAAAAACAGAGCAGAATGATGAGAGAATTATTCAATATTTTCAGTCATAGAGGTGACAGTTCTCAAAATTATTTATTTAAAAATCAAAAGAAGTCTAGAGAAACCTGTTTTTTAACAGCATTATTTATACACAATTAAAATGCAAGCGAACAGCATTTAAAGGTTTATCAGCAGATGCATGCGGAGGGTCGGTGGTTTTGTCACATGCCTACAGCTCACGACATAAAGGGCATTAATTTTTTTCTTGTTTACTTGTTAATGTATTTATTTTTGTATACCACGGGCCGTCGTGTTTTTTGTTGTAATTTGTGCAAAATCCACAAACAAGGAAGACCTATTAATAAATGTTATATTTAATGTTAGTATGGTTTATTTGTCATTTTTTTAATTGCACTCTGAACATCTGTTGTATGCAACTCTGGTTCAGATCAAAGAAGTGTGAAGCAGCTGAACCTCGGCAGCTCAGATGCTACATACTTCACAGGGCAGCCCCCCCGAGTCCTATGTCTCCATCTCAGCCCCCCCC
>JABJVR010047837.1:0-26373 GCA_025773905.1 Chitala chitala
TCGTGTGTGTGTATGTGTCTTTTTAAAACCAGAGCATTTTGTATTTATGGAAGGGATATTTTACTATAGACAGGTTGGGAGACTAGAAAAAGACCTCCTCTTTTCAAACCAGATTTCCTTTCCCAAAATAAAATAACTATAAATAAAAATAATGTTTGTTTTTTATAGCTGTATGCATGTGTTGCATCAAAAGTCCTTTTGCAATAAATTTTCTATTGAAAGATGTGTATATACCTATACTATAACCACAACCCAATAATGTCAGCAAATAAATATGTTTTTGGTCTTTGTTAAAAAAAAACAACTTTTGAAAAAAACAACTTTTATACAGGGAATAAATAAATAAAACTCAGCTATATCCCTTATCACTGCTAACCTAATCTTGCATGTGGTCTCACCAACTTAATTTATGAGCTCTGAGTGCTAAAAGCAAAATATATTGTATCTATCTATATATATTACATCCTGTAAATATTTTTTTTCCAGTATCATACCTACCTTCTCCACAGTGCCTGATAGCCCCATGGCCATATTAAATTCTTATACATACTGTAAAAATGAGCACTAACAGACAGTTTGGAATTACACACATATTAGTTTGAAATCCTCTTTTTCTTAGTGATTTCTTTTGTCACATAATTACAAAGGCTAGTGTAAAGTGGGATGACAACAGTATCCAGAAACCAAAGGCGTGAACCAGAGTGAAATGAAAGGAAATACAGTTCATTCCCTTTTTCATAATCAGAAAAATCACTGAACAACGCATCCACAACTGACCTTTTTCTTTTTTCATAAAACAATGTAATTTTAGTCATAAAAAATTCCCTATAGCCAAGTAAATAGCAAATGTCCAACCTTCATAAATTAAAATGTGGCAAATGGATTATTATAGAATATGTACTAATTGGCAACTGGCTTTTCCTGTTTATGCAAAATTATTCCCCATAAAATGTCAATAAGTAATAGCAATAGCAATCACTTTAGCAGCAAGGGCACTTTGGTGAATGTGGAGCCCTGCATTTATATGAAAATACACACACACACACACACACACACACACACACACACACACAAAGCCTCATGATGTGTGCTAGAGAAGCAACACACAAACATTTACTATCTGAAAATGACACATCCAGGTTCCCAAGTTCAGAAAGTTTCTCTACACCATGACCGACGTGCAAATTTATCTTGCGCATAAAACTACATAAAATGCATTGAAATGAACGCTGTACAAGACCAGCAACAAAAATTAATAATAAAAAATGATAAATGTTAATGTTTTCACTCTGACTTACTGAGGTCTATGTGACAATTCCTTCTAATGTTCCCTTAGACAAACGTTTTCCTGATGTGAGCTCTGTGGCCTAAGGTTGAGGGGGCTTTCACCCACATCTCTGTAGGGATTATCGCCCTTCAGAGGCATCCTGCATGTATTAACGGGCCCACTGACTTTGTATCCCACCTGTTAGCTGGTAATAATTGTTATGAAAAAAGGAATGCATGCCCTTTACAAGGTGAAAAGTCAACAGATCCCTCACCATCACTCTCTTGCCTGCTGACATAATCAAACATGATCTCACCACACTCTGAAGTCTGTCCACAGATCTCAGCACCATCTCTGAGTTACTGCTCAACCCAGGAGTCATGCTGAACTGCTCACAAAATGAGTTTTCACAAGTCACAGTCACTGCTCTCAACACTGTTCTCACAAGTCACAGTCACTGCTCTCAACACTGTTCTCACAAGTCACAGTCACTGCTCTCCAACACTGTTCTCACAAGTCACAGTCACTGCTCTCAACACTGTTCTCACAAGTCTCAGTCACTGCTCTCAACACTGTTCTCACAAGTCTCAGTCACTGCTCCCAGCTGTGGGTCACCCTCACTGCTCTCACGCAGTCTCTGTCCTTACCATGGAGACCCAGTCAAAGCTCTCAACATTAAAGCCCTGTCATTACTCTTAGTAGTAGCACTGAATATTCTCTGAATAGGCCCCAGTCACTGTGTTCAAGATGGATTCCTAGTCACTGTGTTAAGCATGGAGTCCCAGTCTCTGCTTTCAACATACAGAACCAGTCACAGACCTTAACACCTTGTCACAGTTCTCAGACAGTACAAAAGTAATAACATTTCATAAACTGAATACCTAATGGTGGGTACCCAACAAACCACTGCAGACACAGTCTGCACCTTTCGGTAAGGTGATTGTGGGATGTATTGTGAACAAACACAGTAACATGTTGAATTCTTTGTAAATGTTGCATAATTATTTGCTTTGTAACAGTTAACAGAGCCAGTCTCATAGCTGTAGCTTGTTCACAATGTGCATTATATTGACCTACAGAGGCTCACATGGTAACAACACGATCAGTATAGAACTGAGATGTGATAAAAGTAAGGTGAATATTATGGTTTTTGTGTATGGTGTTTGTGAGTGCATGAGTGTGTGTGTGTGTGTGTGTGTGTGAGTGGAGGGTTGCAGTTCAGGGAGGACAAAACGTAATGAGAATCGATTACAGTCGTTACAGTCCCATTGTGGGCAGAATGTTCTCTTTGAGTTTGCTACCATGCGGAGTCACCTGTTAGCTGTTAGTAAACATCTAAATATGATAAGATATAATATCCATATGAGTAAACTCATATAACAATAAAAGCACCAAGTATACCAGCAAAGGCCTCATTAATAGGTTACATTATAGCCTATCAGCCTATTTCCCTGGAAAATGTCATTATAAAGGAATACACAGGATGAAATGGCATTAATGCGTGAACTGGCATGCCTGAAATGTCTAATAGCCTATTAGTGTAAAATAAATCTAATAAGGAGATGTACACCTAAGCGATTTTGTTCTGTATTGAGGTAGCTGTATCGCAGGCACCTACTGGTAAATCGTGTTGTGATACAGGAAATGACATGTCAGGCAGGAAGTGAGCAGTTTAAAATGGTGATTTCCTCACTGCAGAGAAAATGATGTACTAATATTTCATCTGTTGCCATCCTTTACTGAGAGCTTGCTACGTGCAATATCTGTAAGTAGTTGTTATAATCATACACATGTGATTCATTAAGTAAATTGAGAATATTAAATGTGTTAAATGTATGTGCTATTATGATTTAATAAATGCTAATTAGTGTTATATAGAGGATTTAGCTGAAGGAAATTTGTATCAAAACACCGTAGACTCGTATGTTAATTGTGATGTGTTTGCTTTGTGTTTGTATGTCTGTTTTACAGTTTCACACTGGGGTTCAGTAAATTGTTTAACAACATTCCTTCATTGTGTTTATTGGACCAAGTGTTCAGCTTGCTGGATAGCCTAGGTTGGAACACCTAGCAAGGCCAGCACAGATTTAATATGTTAAAAAAAAACCTGCTTATCCAAAAGATGAAATGCTAGTGAGGGGTAAACTACTACAAACATCAGATGAAGAAATATTTGTGGGCTTGTAAGATGCAGAATGTTTGGTGCTGCTAAGAGTTAAAACATCTGTCTAAATCAGTTGAAGATTAGGGCACATACAAAGATTAAGCAAATAATAATAATAATAAGATTAGCGAAAGACCAAGTACAAAAATTTGTATCCTTAGCTCCATTCTAAAAGAATAGTCTTTGATTGGAATCCGAGTAGGTTATTGTTGCAGAAATATTGTACAAAGTTATTAGAAATAGTCTGGGATCAGGATGTGATGTATGCATCAAATTCATTTTAATCACCCATCAGCAGTCTCTTAATCAGGAACGACAAATGGCTTAGTAGGTCAACAGTCCAGAGAGTCACTCCAGAAAGGCCCTGTTTAGGGAAGAGAATGACCTCATGGCCTATTTCAAAAGGCTTCAGAGGAACATGGGTGTTTATTTATTTACTCATATTGGTGATGAATGATGCTAATGTGGTTGGGGTGATGATCATCATATACTCTGCTAGCTGGTCCAAAAGTTGTCCTTTCTGCCACTAGGAGAAGGAAGTGGGTGAGATGATAGCGGCCCCAGTCCACACCTGATCTCCACCGCACCTGGCACCTGACACTGTGAGAAGGCTGCTGTGGGGCACACACAGGTATCAGGTACCTGTCAGCCAGCCCAGGTCCTAGCTCTTTGGCAGCTATTTTAGCTAACTGCTCAGAAAACGCCACAAGATAGCTTACTAAATAGATTTACCAGTATTAAAAAAAACCTGAGGCTTAAACAAAAACTTTAAAAGGATGTACTAGTAATAACAATAATTAAAATCAATCAATTAGCAGATCCTTAAAATAAGATCCATTCGTGCTTGATTATAAAGTGTGAAACGTCATGCTGATTGGCTTTAACTTGATGGTGCAGTTTTGCTAGTGTTGTGCAATTAAGAAAGCAAATATGCACATTTTGTAATGAATACATTGCATCAACATTTGTGGTGGAAAATAGACAGAATTGGAAGATTTATGGCAACACAACTGTCACGTTTTTAAGAGCTGCCGGATACAGTTTCAGTCCTTCAGAAGACCCCGGTCTTTTTGTGCACTTGATGTTGGGGACAAGCCAGACCTTTGACAGTGTGTCGCTGGTGTCAGGGTGTCATGTGGGCTGTATAACTGACACCACTAGCTGGGCTTTAGATACCTCCTTTAATTGTGCAGCCACTGTCCATGAATCCCCTCTGCATAACCCATTCTGGTGCACAGGTGTGTGAACTGTGTCTGCACCTGGCCCGCTAATGCATGCACTATGGTACGGAACGAGGGTTAAGCTGACCCCACACGTTTTTCGAAGTCACCTGTGCAGCCAAGCTAATGAGGAAGGCGTATGACCACGGGTTGCTTAAAATGTAATATAAGAAATGCAGTTCCACCCTCCGTTTTGCTGTGCATTTAATCACTGGGCCATTTAAGCCTTCAGGACTGCTAATTTGTTCTGAAGCCGTCACTGAGACACTCTGAAATACTCCAGACATCTTTCATGAGCTCCACGCCTTTTCGCGGCTTTTTCCGAAGCCTTTCTCGCTCCTAATCATACACACGCTATGCTCCTCAAATACCTGTGTGACCTCACGTCTTGACACCCCTGCAGCTTTCCTCCACCCTCGCCCCGGCCTCTCACCTTTCCCCGGTCTCACAGGGCAGTTTATAGAAGCTGCCCTACATGGACATGGCTTCTGGAATAGCAACTGCCATCTGATAGGATGTTTTGCTCCCTTGTCGTCCTTGTCTCCTTCCATCTCGCACTAAGTCAGTACCTGCACAGAACTACCCTTTAAACCCTTCTTTCCACCTGTCTTACATACAATGCTATGACATTATGGGCAGACGTCACATGGAAAATCACAGAAACATGGGAAGAGTACCGAGTTGTCATGTAAAAAGATAATCTGTGATACATTTAGAAGTGAACAAATCTGCGGAAACATCCTCATGCATTCTAAGTGAATTGTAACATTTTGTTGGCAGCTAACTGTAGGTGACCTTCCTTCGGAAAAGAAACACTGCTAGTGTAAAAGGTGGTGATGACTGGGACCGGGCACGCCTGGTGTCACTTGATCTATTTCTGTCGCTGTCCAAACTGTCCTGAGTGCCTCTGAACCTGCTAAATGCTGGATTGTGGAACTCTTCCAGAGGAAGGCTGAGTATAGCTGCTTTAGTAGGCTGAGCCAATGGTGTACATCTCACCATAAGATACCAAAGTCTGGCCTGAATATCCATTAGACTGTCATAAATACATGCACTACATGCAAATTTATTTAGATTACATTGCTTTTGTTCCTTTTGCTGTTTTTGTGTAAAAAAAAAAAAGATAACAAAAAACATGCACCTGCAAATCTCATGAGAATAAATGTCAAGTTTCTAAACGCAGTTTAAAAATCGCTGTTCGTTATAGGACCCGCAGTTCCTGGGTGAAGGTGTTAACTTGTTAAAGCGTTGTGGAGAATGTCCTACACAAGGTCTGGGAAGGGAAAGGTTCTTGGGCTGCTGAACAACAATAAACAGTCCTGCGTTAAAAATAAACCCTGTTCATGACTCTGCTTTTCTGTGCTGCTAAAATAAGACAGTAACAGTAACAATTGATCACACAAAATCTAAAAACCCAAAGCTCTGCCAGGCAGCTTCTAGCTCCACTACATCTTATGGTTAAATTAAAAATTTAGTACCGATATAAATTATAAATGTTAATGAACAATTATTATTGGCTTACCCTCAGGCTCATTGTAAGCAATAGTGGTAATTTCCATAAATTACAATTTAGCTCACAAGAATAACAGCTTATAAAACTGTGGGCTGTCAGTGTAATTATAATAGATCACATAATCCCAGTAAAAGGCATTACGTTTGTTTCATTAGCACATCAGGTCAGTAAATCTTCTGTCCACAGTTTGTTGGTTCAGACCAACCTTCTTCACATAAAGATGGTTGAGCACATCAGTAAGTTTATGAGGGATAGTTTATTAAATACCAAAACACTATGTCACATACTTTTCCAGTAGTGGGTTTTAATGTTGGAAAAAAGCCCTTAGAAAGCAAATATTTGAATGACTTTGAAGATGTTTCTTTAGAGCTGACTGAAGTCATAAATGTTGTTTGAGAATAGGATGGTCTATCTGTGTGTGTCCCCAGTTTCCTCAGTACGGAGGTATCCAACCCTGATCTTCAACAGCTGAAGTCCTAAAGCATTTTAGACTCATGCTGTAATTAGCACATTATGAAATATTAGCTGAAGTGACCTACTATTGAGTTAGTTACAGTAATAAAGCAATCAAGTGTTTAAGTGATAAATTATTTAAAACACTTCTCACCCCTGTATTAGATATAACATTTGTGTTGATGGTTTCATGATGGAGCAAAGGGGATCGTAGAATCAGTATCACCTGTCATTTAATTTGCAAAAAAAACTAAACAAAAAAAAAACTAACAAGCCTTAACAAAGTTGAGTCCACCTGAGGAATGGAAACTGGGAGCAGAGAGAAGACTTGGGGATTAGTTACACGGAACAGAACAAGAGAAAACATCATAAACTCTGATATGTGTTTGCTTTTCAAAGGTTTGTCATATGCTATGTTGATGGTTTATCTAACTCAAGACTTAGTAGCATGTCATGATTTAATCATCTGAAGTGATTAATTTGTACTGTTATTAATGCAGAGTATGCTAGAATATATCACCAAAAAAATGATTAACAAATTAAAGGAAAAACCCTGAAAAACTGAGTGGAGAAACATAATGAGTGCAGATGCTTCCATACAGGTGCGCTGCATGGTACAGCTGAGCAATGAACATCCAATCACAGATATAACTATGCTGAGAAGGCCCAGTTGATTCTGATTTTGGATCAAGATGGCAATAGGATAAGATCCAAATTACTTTCACAGAGGGTTCATAATTGGGGCACGGATGGCAAGAACTTCATTTATAAAAACCGCTCAGTTGGCTGGTGTTTCAATAGGAACAGTGACTAAAGTGACACTTGCATTTAGATCTAAGACAAACACATCAGTAAATAGGGTCTGAAGTTGTGGTTGACAGCACAGCACATGTCTGATGACTGCAATGTTCATATATTAGTGTGACATGTAAGGAAAAACAGGTCACAGAATGTCAATGCAGGAAGTGATCAGACTGTATCAAGAACAAGCCATGACTTTATGTTGGTTTTTTCTTTAATTTGTCCCCCATTTGTACATAGTTTACAGTTGTTTTATGAAATAGTTTACAATTGTTTTATGAAATTTTATTTTTAATTTAAAAATAAATACTTTCAGTATCAACGGTATAAAACCTATTACTATAAATATATTTTTATTTTACAATAAATTCTAAAGTTCGTCTTTGGTGGATTAGTTAACACTTTTTTACACTATATTTAATTAACATATTGACTGAAGCTGACTATAAGGATAAAGTAGCAAATAATATAATTTCAGTTTCATTTTATCCTAGTTAATGTTAATGGGGAACAATATATAT
Source organism: Chitala chitala (assembly GCA_025773905.1). Taxonomy (NCBI): domain Eukaryota; kingdom Metazoa; phylum Chordata; class Actinopteri; order Osteoglossiformes; family Notopteridae; genus Chitala; species Chitala chitala. The sequence continues at coordinate 7,940 of JABJVR010047837.1, forward strand.
TGTATACCAACTATGCCTAGTAAATGTTAGCAATGTTTAACTGAAAAAATTAATAAAAAGCAAGAATTTATGCAATAATATCCATGCTAAAAACGAGAACCACTTTAAGCTTTTTTTGGGGATTTTAGGTAGTGAAAAAACAGTCTGAATTGTTGAATTGAATTGTTATTTTCAGCCTAATCACACATGAGGAACACGTTTCATTTGCTCCCCAGTCACCACGGCAGCTCAACCAAAACCAAGTTAATGACCCATACATTGACTTGGCGCGTTTTACATCAGACACCCTTCCTATCATGACCTTCCCATTTTATCCAGGCTTAGGACCAGCACAGGCCAGGATTCAAACACCTGACATCAAAGTTAAAAGGTAATGGCACTAACCACTGAGCCCCTCTACCAAAATTAGCATCACAGTAATTGCCTTTATGGATGTAGTTTGCTAGAAATAAGTTCTGGAGAGCGTGTGTCCAGAGCTGGTATCAGGAAATAGTACCAAAATGATTTTCAAGATTAATGGAAATCAGAGTGATGTACTTTATTTGAAATGTTCATAATTAATTCATAAGTAGATAAAAACATAATAAAAAATCAGGACATTATTTACACCCAGATATCAGATTAAAATAACACTGACCCGCCCATTCCAAAAGTGCAATATATGTGAAGCTTCTTTCATCAATCAGTGATGCTCTACTTATGAAATCCTTTGAACAAACAAATCAGAACAGACAACTAGATTTGGGACATGCATCAAATACAGGTCTCAGCTTCTGTCCGCAAAGTAAAGTAACAAAGTTAATATCGCAATTTAAACACAGACGTATTTTTAAAACTGTTGTGTTAGATTTATAATTATCACCTAGCATAAACTGTGTAAACTGCACATGCCATGGTGTTGTTATGTCTTCATTTGAATATTTATCCTGAGTGTGTAAAGTTCAAAATGTTTGTACAGGTAGCTCTCCTGATAGAGAATCATTTACATATAATCAACGTTCCTGATTAAGTAAAGCTGCAAGGTAATTTCTTCATTACAGAGGGACTGTCACTTGCACCAACACAGCTCAGATAAATTTTCTCTAGCGTTTCACACACTTTTCTAAGACACCATCATATGAGAGAACAGTAACATTAGATTTGGGTTGATCGATCTTCTCCCAGTGCAGTCACAAGAGTGGTGAATGAGAAGCTAAATCTGTCACACCTTGCAAATGTTAGATAAAAAAGTTAAAAAAATATGTCAAGTTTACAATTCTGTCCCAATTTTATTTTTGTAGACAAAATACAAAAAACTCAATTAGCAGCAGTCTCATGGCAAATCCACCACTGGTGGTCACTGGCAACATGGCTGCCCCAACTGGGCGTTAAATTCACATTTTACACGGAACAGCCTGGGCCCAATGGGCGTATGATTTAATTTCATACCCATTTCTTAATTTCCATTTCATAACTGGAAGGTAAAGGCGGTTTTACTTTCACATGAATTGTAGCCAATAAAAATTACTGTTTGCGAATTAAACAGTCCATGACACTTCACCTATGGGTGATTACATTAGAGACATATCTTACTAATCACAAACAAATTACATCTATTACGATTTATAATTTTATGCTTCCAGTCTTTTTAGGAACCAGTACTGTGGTGAAATTGCATTTGTATCAGCTGTTATGCACTATTATATTTGGATATTATGAACTTATCCTAAAATGCAATATGATTAATGTTTTCCAAAACATTAGCTCATAAGATATTTAGTGTGCTGACAGCAGCTTTATAACCACAGTTCTGATAAGCAATCCTAGAGGGTGTCCTAAGGGCGGCTGGAGGACAGGTGCAGGACGGCCCAGTATTCCTTTCACCGAAAATGAGGCGCCCTCTATTTTTGCTGGATGATGTCACCTTCTTAAAGTGCTGCTTATGTGCTCACAGAAAGTGCAAATGTCAAAACAGCAAGGCCTGAACATGGTGTTGCGCACCACATTTAGGATGTTAGGATACCAGCAAGAGGCGCATCACTCAGCAAGCCAGGTGTGGTGAAAATCAGGTAACATGGGAGGGCCACGGGTGGACTGGCACAGCTCTGGGTGGGGTAAGCTATGGGCTTTCATTTAGGGCTTCCACATATTTCAAATATTTTTAGTACTTAGGTCTATTTGAAGACTTGGAACCCAGCAGGCCTTAACTTCAACTCCTTGTCGTTCACACACACACGCACACACACACACACACACACACACACACACAGACACACTCACGCACGCACACACACACGCACGAGCATGCATGCAGCTCGCATCTGTTGTGGCTCTTCACTGCTGTCAGATCCTGTGAGTTTTCCATGTGCCGGGTGACAGACGTATGTCTCACACACACACACACACACACACACACACACACACACACACACTCCCACTCCCTGTTCCTACAGGGTGGCTGTATCCTGCTTCAGGTTAGCACTACTGTACTTTCAAAAATCACAGTCAGGACTTTCTGTAAAGTTTTTATTTCTTCCCAACAAAGTTGGTTATTATGTAATTAGTGACATTAAAAAAACCTAAAAAGACAAATAAGTCTTATTTTTGTTTCACAATGGTGTGCATCTATTCCCTCATATGGCCTTTGTTTTTTAATTTAAACTGACTCAGGTCAATAATAAACCAAAGCCTTTACTTAACTCCTAACTTCTGAGATCATTTCATGAATATTGGTGCAGAAAGACACACTGCACAATAATAATTATGGTGTTAAAATAAAAAAAATTAAATTAATTTAAATAAAGAATAACCTGCCCAAAAACCATACTTTTTTTTTTAGAAATGCTGCTGAACATTTGGATGCAAGGATCACTCCTGTTAGTGTATGCAATATTGCGCCATGTTTCAGTTTCTCATAGGCAAACCACTGCTAGCTGAATTACAAGAGCAGGTTTCAAATTAAGAATGTTACTTTATGTTTGTTGGACACTGCTCTATTATGTCACCATTCTTTATTTTATTAATTAAGTGAAGTGGACCCCACAGAACTAGCTTGTTCATTTTATGCCTCGAGTTTCACAGTCCACACTTTACCTTACGCTGCTGTTTCTCCCAAGCAGGGTCCAACAGAAGATCCCTGTCCCAGTCATCCTCCTGGGTCATGTATTCCTCCGAGGTAGACGTCACATATGTGGTGGTGTATTGCACTTGAGTCTCCACTGCTGTCATGTTGATTGCCGCTTTTGGGATTCTGTTGTCCCCTCAACAGTACTGAAATGGTGCGATGCTTTCAATAAAACATAAACGACCTGGGTCGCGAACACCGAGCTCAGCAGAGCTGTGGGGTTATGGTCAGGCTCTCTAGAGCGAAAGTGCGCACCGACTCCGCTCGTTTCAAGACGGCTGACTCTGCTTCCACCGCCCAATGTGCCACCAGCCTGCGCACTTTTCCTAGTGAAGCCCTATACACGTGACGGCAGCCCTCCAAAAAAGTATGGGCTTTATTGCTCTGAGTATCGTGTTTCACTTAAAAAGGGAAAATGGGAGGGGCTGACATTCTGAGGCAGCCTATCCTGATGGTACAGCATTCAGTAAAATGGGTCAAGAACAGGTTACATCTCTAACACATGGAACCATTGTAGACAGGAAATTGAATACTGCTATTAAAGTGGGTTACAGTGGTTAAACTCAAAGACTGTTTAGGCAAAATCTGGTAAGCAATTATTTTAATCAAAGTTATGAATTGCAGCTAATGTTACCACTCCAGACGGAAAAAAATCCATGTAACAAACACCTGCTGGTCCACTGGCTTGAGGTCATACAAGAGCAGCTGCAAGAGTGAACCCAGATAACAAACTTATGATGTTGTGGGCAGCAGTTAATGGGCCCCGTCCACATGAAGGAACACCATAGGATGAAACCGATCCAGCTGATGGAGAGGTGGGTCAACAGCATGGAACCAGATGTCCCAATATGTCTTTATACAGCAAGATATGTTTTTAAACAAAGCAATTCATTTTCAGTGCTTTCTGAAGCGTGTCTCCATATGTCTCCATCAGGATGTGAAACACTCTCTCCAGGTCTTAGGTTCTCGCCTTAAGTCAACATGACTTGTTCCAAATTGTTTTACGGAATTACGGAACCTCTATAGAAACATCTGAATGTCTTTTGAACTAATGTTTGGCATTTTTTACATTGATATGCTGAGTAAATGTTTCAAATAAACTACTCATATGACGTGCCCCACAGATACTAAGCCAGAAGCCTTGTTACTTATACTTCTGGGTAAAAAAACATTGCTGTAACCTCTTGCACAGTTTTTTTGTGATGTATGGTGGCTGACAAGGGCAAAACAAATTTACAACAGCTCCTGATACAAATTTACAAGTGCCAGATCAAACAGAAAAGGTATGAACAATTAACCGGAAGTGCCCGTTGCTAACATTTGGTGTCATTCAAACTTTTCTCTCGGTGAGCTTTGGTGCCATTCATTCATCTCTCACACACCATGGTGTCAGGGGCATTTCCCTGTGAACACTCAGCTGTCCCGTGGTTCAGTGCCAGCTGCAGTCACCTCGCCACTTTATTCAGGTACCCAAGGAAAGCGCAGCACTGTACATTCATTTAACACACTCCCTCTGTGTAATTATTCCCTCAGCTGATACTACTGAGAGATTGCCCCTGCCTTGCGCATCACTGCTCACTTGTCACACTCAGTTTAAAGGCCATTTCCATGTTGCTATGATAAGGGTGCAATGGGTGTGCTGTACAGAAAATTAATTATGACAGATCCAAATCATTTAGTTTCTTATTTTTACAGTCCATGTGTAATAGAACCACACTTGGGGCAGTACTTGTTGATTCATAATTAATTTGTTCATGTGAGGCACCAGATCTTCTGTACAATTTTTTAGAATGTATTAGTTCTATTTGTATAAATTTAAGTAATTATAATTTTGGTATGTTTTCTGAACACTTCATAAAGGAAGGGGTGTGTATTCCTGTTTTAAACAAAACACTGTCTTCAAGACTGTTTACAATGTTAGGGTAGTATGAACTGATAACACAAAAAACATCTCATTCTGAAGTGTTTTATAGTTCTCACTCAATATCTATGGAGATAATTAAAAACTAGCTCTACTCCAGGTGCCCGATGACCCTTAGCCCTGTTTTTCCAAAAACGTGCACAGTGCCACCTGTTGGAGTATAGGAGGAAGTGCAACTAAACTTTTTGAAAAGGAGACAGTTCTCTCATGGTGCCCTGCCACTCATATAAACTTTTCATGTAATTATATCATGAAGAGATAGTTACTTCAATAAAGTGGTTTAACATTAATGCTGAGCAAAATCCAGCAAACACTGTAACATTCACAGATCTGATTGGCTAAGATCCCGAAATCTCACCAATTATATTTACTGTAGTTAAAAAAAGAACTACATATAGACACACAGACATACACACACACAGGCATGCATACACGCTCACACACAAAGTCACAGCAATTTAAAGCCGTTTACAAAGCTCATTCAGCCCAGGAACCCCTTTTGCTCAAGCACACAATCATTCACCAACACAACTGGGTTAATCCATTTTTCATTAAAAACACCATATTTTTAGTAAGTCTAAATGGTAAATGATGCATTGTTTTATGAACCAAGGGTTTACCTCTGTTACAAAAAAATATCCCTACAATGAAGCAGAAAGAATTGTACGGATTTTGCTACTGATAATTAAAATAACCGTGTCTTATGAAAACAAAAAAAAAAATCATTAGTGTTGTTCTTAGGAAGCTGTGCTGTTTTATTTCACTTTTACTAAGAATACTTTTTGGCAAAAGGGCATGAAAAAAAAGACATTGAATGAAAAAAAATTCACTGAAGTCTCATCTGGGTGTGTGTCCGTACCTCCATGCTAGAACAAAAATTAACAAATTTTTATGCAACTCTGAAAAAAAAAGGTAAAAACAGCAGGGAATGAACAAAATCAATAAAGTGATCTTCAGTTCTTTCAAGCATTTTGATACAATACACCTAAGCTATGCGCTCACTCCTTGATAACGCACACAATGGCAACAGACAATCTGGTAAAGCAAGTAATTCCTCTTTTAGGTGCTGGATGTTGTTGGTCCTTCACTCTAACTCAGGACTGCAGTGCCCCCCCACCTCTCATTTCTCTTGTATTGTGTGTTATATTGTCTTTTATGTTTCCCTCACGTGACTCTCCTCTTTATGGAAAATGACTGCCACGCCGTTCCCGCTATGGTCCCTTTGTCCACTAGGTGTCACTGTTCCTTGTTGTCTTGTCATGTTCTCGGTGTCCAATAGGCGTCAGGATTCCTTCCCCAAGTCTTCACGTGTTCAATGTTAAGTGTATTATCATTCGCCAGTTGTGTCTTGTTTGGTTTTCCCTAGTTAAGTTCCCCCTTTGTTTCACTGTGTTGCCAGTTGTTGAGATAGGGCCTTTGGCAGTGTATGTTATCTGTGGGGGTTTACCACCACCACCACCACCACCACCACCACCACCACCGTCACCGTCCCCGTCCCCGTCCTAAAGTTTCTGTACCCTGTTTTGGTATTAAACCTTTGCACATTAGACTCAACCCTTGCTTCCATTCTCTGGAAGCATTACAGAACAACTGGCCTACTAACAATGAGTCTAGTGCAGGGGAAGCCAAAACCACCTTCTGTCTATGATGGCTCACCAAAAGGCCTTGGGGACTATTTCACCTAGGTTTTCATGTTGGTTGACAGGCCATCCACTAGGGCATGTCTGAGAAGCAAAAGATTGCTCTGGCCATTCAGTGGCTTACTGGGGAGGCTGCTGAATGAGGCCCACAGGAATAGAACATCTTGGAAAGGACCTTGAGCATCTTTCCATGACTTCTGTGATGACTTGGCACACTGTACTCTCGCCCCACACCAGTGTTTATGGACATGGAACAGTTGGGTACTATGGCCCTTGAGCCAATGAGGGTTCCATCAATCCATATGGATCCCCTCTCAAGCTCTGAGGCCGAGAGTGATGATGAGTTGGACACGGAGGAGTTTGCTGCCCAGTTCTTGCCTGAGTGTGCTCATGCAACAGACCAGATGGAGCAGGTGGAAATTGCTGTAGCCTCTGCTCAGACAGCTCCCATTGACCTGGTCTGTCCACTGCAGTACCCAGACTGAGTTGCACCTCAGTGTCTCAGGTGAAGGCAAGCACCCAGACACCCTGGGGTCCATGCCTACTTAGCTCAGTCACCCAGACTCCCTGTCCACCAGTACTTTGGAGTCTTTTAGTCCAGACCCTGTTGGTTCCCTGGGTTTCACAGCCTGGCTTTTTGGCCCCAGTCCTGTCTAGACCCCTTGCCATGCCTGCCCAAGCATTGCTGCAGCCTGGCTCTCAAGTGCTGCAAGCTTTGCTGGTCCCGTCTCCCCTGATGCTGGCCCATGCCATGTACACATCGGTCCTGTCTCCCCTGATGCTGGCCCATGCCACCTGTATTTGTCCTCAAAGCCCAGTCCCCTTTGTTTGCCATAGTTCCTGGTCTTGACACCTTATGTTTTGGTCATGTCCCTGGTGTTTTGCCTCTCTCTGTATCCCCTGTTATGTCTTCCTTGCCTTTTGTCTCCTGGTCTTTTGTGCCCCTGGTCCATGCCATCACTATCGCCCATGCCCTCGGTCAACTTCGTGTCCTTTCGTCTTTATTCACGGCCTGTCTGTCTCGTGGTTCATTGTTTCTTGGTTTGCCCTAGTCTCTTGAATTTTAGTTTTGGTCTCATTGTCATGTTCACTAGTCCTAGGTTCCATTCTTTCCTCCTGGTATGTTGGGTCTTCTACTCTGTCCCTTTTGTTCTACTTTGGTCTTGGTTTTCTGGGTGTTTCCTTGTCTTTTTTGCTCCCCTCCTCCCTAGGCTGGTCTCCTGTATGGCTGCAGGAGCAGCCTGGGTACTGTCATGCCCTTCCTGCTATGATCCCTTTGTCCACTAGGTGTCACTGTTCCTTGCTGTCTTATGTTCTTTGTCCAATAAGTGTCAGGATTCCTTCCCCAAGTCTTCACTTGTTCAATGTTAAGTGTATTATCATTCACCAGTTGTCTCGTTTGGTTTTCTCTATTTAAGTTCCCCCTTTGTTTCAATGTGTTGCCAGTTGTATGTATTCATGCCAGTAGCCATTGTTTGAGATGGGTTCTTTGTCATTGTATGTTACCTGTTATTTTGTTGTTCGTCCTAAAGTTTCTGTACCTGTACCATGTTTTGGCATTAAACCTTCGCACATTAGACTCAACCCTCACCTCCATTCCCTGGAAGCGTTACAATGACAAACAAGGAATTTATATCACAAGTACCTGTTCCATCTTTTCATGCTTGACAAATATTGACACAAATTATGCACTGTCACCCATTCGGACATGTTCTTTTGTCTCAGGCACGTGCTCCCTCATGGTTGCTGAGTGCCAAAGCTTACTTCATTGTCCAATTAAGACCTAACTGGTTCCCTGGACAAAGGCTTAACATGTCACCCAAACTCAACGCAATGTTCTACAAACAGCGAACTCTACATAGAATTAAGGACTTTCACAGACAAAATATTCTGTATACATGCATTTAATTTTTTTTTCTTGGATTTTTATATGCTGTACAAATTTTTTTTTTTTTGTATTTCTTTTCCCACAACCTGTGCCTTTTCATACTTAGGAGCAATAGATTGTTATATATTATGTTTACTATTTCTATTTGACACATTTTTCACCAAGACACCTTTTTCTAGTCAAATAGTTTTAACCATTACTTAATGGTTAAACCATTTAGTAATGGCTTAACCATTTCTAACATAAGCACATAATTTAGTAACACCTTCGGGAATGTTATGTGTAAAATGGTGTTTTTATGTGTAAGCAGAACAATATGTCACACTAAAATCACATGATTTCTGTGGGTTATGTATAAATTTCTTGCAAAACTGTAGCATATAATGGTAAATTTCTTTAAGTATCATTAGAGAATTAATTTCTTGTGAAAAAAGATAAATCACTGTAAAGACAGGTGATACAGACAACTGTGTAGAAGCCTCTACCTTTTCATGTGCAAATGGAGCCACGGGTCTGCTGACATCAGGGAAGGATTAAGGGCCACTGCTGTGTGCGTGTGCCATCCATGCTAAGCCGATCATGACTGGGATTTGCAAGTAGAACTGGAGAGTAAATGTGAGTGTGGTATGGCAAGGGGGATGGAGGCAAAACTGAGTGAATGAAATGACAGACAAAAGAAAGGAGAGGGAGAGAAGAACATGAAACACAGAAGATGAGGAACGTGAAACAGCGAAGAGGAGAGGAATGGAAAATGGAGAGAAGGTGAGAAACGTCAAACAACTAGGAGATGAGGAACATGAAACAGTGAGGTGGTGAGGAACATCAAAAAATGAAGAGGTGAGGAATGTGAAACAATGAAAAGGTGATCAACATGAAGCAAACTTGTCTTTAGAAAAATGTTCATTTTCTACATTACTAATTTAAGGTCTCTCTGCATAATTATGGTCGCTGGACATTATATTATTCAGTTAACAGATGTGAGAACACGAGTCTCCACTGAAAACTGAAAATGTAAAGTCTGAAAACGTGTCATTCATAAAAAGTGAGAAGTGAGACTGTACAGTGATGTGTTTTATCTGCTGACTGAGAAAAAGATCAAGTTTACAGAGAATAAAAATTAAAAAATAAAAATTGAGAGGTAATTTAATATACCGTATCCAGTCATTGTAATACATTGAATGGCTCCATCTCAGTGTAAAATGAGCAAAGTCTTTGTAACCACAGATGATCCTACAGAGACCTTAAGTCTCGTTTTCAATCTTCAACACATTTTCAAGATGATGTATTTCACAGTCCGTGTTCATGCTCCTCACAGAAATAAAACTTTTTCGCTTAAGAAAGAAAAAACGACCTTTCATTACAACCGGGATGTATTCATTCCCAAGAAGAGATGTTAAGAGATATTTAATTGTACACTTAAAAGGCTGTGTATTAAATTATGTAAGCCACACATACATATTAGTGGTGAAGCACGCTAAAAAAAAGGGAAGACATCCATCCATCCATTTGCTATACCGCCTCATGAGAGACCTGGAACTCATCCCAGGAAACTTGGGGCACAGAGCAGGGAGACACCCTGGATGGGGTGCCAACCTATCAGAGAACTTGGATTCACACCCGACAGATCTTTTCCTTATTTTTTATTTTATATCATTGCGTCCTCTTAGCTTCCCTGGGTGCACAACTACTGCCAGGGAGTCGAGTGAAAAGGCAAGACCTGTGGTTCTCACTCCACTCAAGAAAGTTCGACAGGTGGCAGCTGGTGCTTGAATCAATTACTATTGAAGACACTCAAAAATGTCTTCATTAGTTATTCATTTCAGGCTGGCCAACTGAGGTGCTAACTAATACAAATAAAGGTGAAGTTTTCAAAAAACATAATTAATGTTTAACTCAATTTACCCTTCTGTCTCTTTGAACAGAAAAAAATGTTGGGACATTCATCAAATGACCCAAGTTCAGCAAGCTACCGGGTAAAGTAGTTCAGTGTTTGCCCATCTGCTGATGGGCGATTCCAATGATAACAGATGGGGGAATTGTAGTATGGAAATATTTATGTGGACATACTTATTTATTGTGATGATTATGTATTTATATTGATTGATCATTGTAAATGTTTTACATTTTACCTACACAAAAGCTAAGTGTTTTAACCAGCTTTGAGTGAAATTTGTGGTAAATAATTGTAATGCCTTAAAATGGTTTCTTCTAGCAACGATGTAAAGACATTGGGTAAGGTTTCTTGAGGACAGTTTCTCGAGAATAGTGATTGGTAGGTGTCCCGATGACTGGACTCTAATGCCTGAATTGGTTTTTGTTGGTATCAATGTGATGTGTTATTTAGTTATTTATATATTTTTAGTATAATTTTTCCTTGGTTTATTATAATTTTTGGGCCCTGTGCACTGGGTGGATCTTGGGGAACAGGCATTTGGACTTGTCTGGTGAAGCTGTCTGTTTTTCCCCCCTACCCACTGGCCACCCTGGCCGTCCACTAACAGCACACAAGGACAAACCGCCTTGGGCTTCAAAGGTATGTCTGTTTCAGTGTTTAAATGGTAATTAACACAGAAAACAGTTCATATTAAATGAAGATTTTCAAATAAGATGAGGGAAGTGGGCTCAGGAGTGTTAAAGTGTGTTACAATGACATCTTGATAACACAACGCATTCTCCTAGAGACTTCATGGCTGCTTCAAATCTCACTTTTCCCTTGCAACCCCCACCCCTCACCAATTGTCTGAAAATGAGTGACACCCCAGAGACCCTTCATCCTCTGCTCACCCAGGGCAGGGACAAGTTTAATCTGCACATAAAAAGCTGGGGAATTTGATCTGGGTGGATAGGAATATCAGACAAAAGCCCTTGGAGGCTGAGATTGAAACCTAAGTTTAGTAGTACATGTTTGATGGAGGGAATGGGGAAGCAGAGCAAGCACAAAGCCTGATGAGGGCCCCGCTGAGAAGAAAGCTGATTGGCACAGAACGAAGCACAAACTGGGAGGGAAATGAATTATTCAGCTCCCCCCTCCGTAACATTTCAAACACAGCTAATGTTATATGGCACCTGAATTGCAGCCTGTAACCATACTGAAACTTACACATGCCCCAAAGTATGGATGTACAGACCACATATAGAGGGGGACATACCCCCCCATCCTGAGATATTTCAGATACAGGTTTTATTCACCTCTCTTCACTGACATCACATCGCTAACCTGTCTGCACCATATTTTAAACTGCAGCCCTGCATTTTTAAACCCTATTCTGTTTGCTTTGTGTGAGATTGTGCATGACCCACCCCACCGCCCCCCCTCACAAGTACCTTGCAGCAAGAAAAATAACCTGTAACATGAGAAGTAATTCAAACAAAGAGACACTTTGGCTCATTCTCTCTCTGTCTGGTGAGACACACAATCTGTAACGTCCGAGTCTGCTGAATCAAGTTGTTTGGGCGGGGTCATTTTGTTTGGTATTGTGCCCCTATTACGCTGGCCAACAAATTTTATGGAAAATTCAGTTTCTTCTACAATTTTTGATTAAAACCACTAGATTTTTACACGCTGAACACAGATATGTATTTGTAACTTCTGCATCATGTAGGGTTTTTAAGAAAACGGTAATGTCTAAAGCAGCATAGACCCAAGGTATGATGCCACAACATAATCAACATGCGAGAAAACTAGAAATGTTTTGCCGCCGATTTTTCTTCAATAACATGTTGCAGTTCATCCACTTGTATGCCTGGAGCAGACCTTCAACCTGTTCGATGTAGTTTGGTGCCAGAAAGTTAGACACAACATTCACGAAGGTGGTCCAGGGGTCAGTGCGAAACATTCTTCTGCCCCAGTTTCCTGCTAGGTGGCCAATCTAATACGTAATATGAATGCTCTGCTCGGCTGTCCCACTCACAAAGAAAACATACTTTGTCCAGGTCACCAATTTTGCAGCCAAAGTATAACTCGCAAGCCTTCTTTATGAGGGCAGTTATACTCCGTTTCCACTCTATTGTGTATATTACAGAGTTACCCATTTCTCAAAAACCTAGCATGATGGGAAAATTTAAAAGTTATTTATAGTACTATAGTAGTACGTTTTTTTATGCAAATTGACAATTCAAATAGTAGCTTGTCCCAGCTGTTACACATTAACTTTTATCTTTTGCACTTCACTCTACCAAACTGTGCTACCCTGATGTATGTGGTAGGATTTTTTGATAATGCAGTTCAATTCAGAAGTACTCATAAGTTTATATAGGTTAGGATTTTCTGATAAGGTAGTTAAATCGGTGGTTATAACTATCATTCTGTGCTACGGTAGGAAATTCTAAGGTAGGACAAATCGTTAGACCACCAGCAAACAGGGCTTGAATCATGTTTATTAACCAAATGAACGTCACAATTCAGAACCAAAATCAAAAACCAGAAACAAGAGGTTAGTAGACAGTAGACCAGTCCATGGAAACGAAACACAAGGGAACAGGGAACTTGATACAGGACCAGGGATCACTCACAAACTAGAGCTTGGAAACAGAAGCTGCAGGGAGAACCTGAGGTGGCTGGGGGGGGGGGGGGGCCCTGCACAACACATATGGTAAGACAGTACCTCATGTAATGAGCCAAGAGATGACTGAAACATCATAGACTTCAAACAGGAAGTGCCACACAGGTGGGTTACTGTACGTGAGTGAGAACTGTATGTACTGAATAAATGAACAATAAAAAAAAGACCAATTAACTGACTGATTAAAGGAACGGTATGGCTATAAGTGCATTTTTACTAGGTATTGTGTGAATGAAGAATATGAAATTAACCCACACAACATAAATTCATAACTCATTTGATTAAACATTAAATACATCCTTTTGGTCTTCAGCAGTTAGTACATTGTCATAAAAATGTTTGTGCGGTGAAATGGAGTGTGGCAAATCTAAATAAAAAAGCATGTTTGTGCTAAGGAAAAAAAAATCTAAAAGGGTCATTGGCTAATTGAGCAAACAAACATACTGAGAAAAATTAAAAGATTAATTTATTTTGACAAAATTCATAACGTTTCTTATTCAGGTTTTAGTAGTTTGATCTATTAATGACGTCAGTCGTATTCAAATTATATTTAAACTAAAATTATAGTAATTATAAGAAGTATTTAGTTGAATTTTTATTATGTATCGGTGGTGTAGATATTACGTTTAAGGGTGAATTTACGTTTTCACGTAAGTTATGTGGGTGTTTGGCCTCTTTGTTCCTTAAATAAATCGAATAATTATTTTTTAAATAATTATTTTTTAAATGTGTTATGTGTTCACTCAGATGTCATTTGTCTAAAATCACATTTGGTCTAAAGATCTGAAAGCATTCTGCATGACATATATGCAATACGAAATAGGGAAAAGGGAAAATACTTTTTCTCACAGCACTGTACACTAACACTCCATATTTTTTTGCACCTAAAGCAAGGATGGGATTGCAAAAAAGACCGACTCAATATGACGTCAAATGTCTGGCAGCATGGCTTAGAAAAAAACGAGTATATTCAATAATAAATATTTTTGAACGTCCATCGAAATGAAAAAAGCTAAATGCTGGACTAATTTAGCGCTTCAAATGCCAAAATCACTAAGAGCACAAAAAGACTGCATAAAAATTTATTCGAAAGGTCCCCAAAAAATCATTTAAATGTACGCGCAATGGATCACAGGCATTTTAGTTGTAGACAAAAATCGAAGCGGCTGCCAACATAATGCGGTAGTTTGGCTGGAACACGCAGAACTGCCTGCAAGCTGTCGCCAACTCTTACGCGAGGGGCGGCGACAATCATGTGGCTACTACCAACAAGACTCCGACCTTCGGTGGGTGTAGATGTTGTATTCATCACACGCTGCTCAAATAGCGTTTCAGGCGCTACCGTGGGCTTTGTACTGCGGCATGGCGTTATGCCAGGTGTTCTACGCGGCATATATATGATAAGAGCATCTTAAATTATCTTAAAAATATGGGAGAATGCATTTGATCTAAATCAGACTACAAGCACTAGAAGAACAGGCGCTCACCTACGGAGCGCCAGCGATCGGTGCGCTTGTGCGCTGCTCAGGCTGTCCATGTTGTAGTTTTTATTTGAGCCTATAGCGGGAGAGAACCATAAAGCCGACGTACCTCCTGTAATTTAAAAATGCCAGCGGTGCCAGCTCAGTTAATGCAGCAGCGGGACAAAGTGGCTGCGTTTGGCATCCTCCTCCCGAGCGCATCATGTTTGCTTGTTTTTTGTTTTATGGTGCCTGGTCACTGACAGCAGAAAGACGCGTCTCGGTCTGTCGTCACCGCACAGCGGTTCCGAAGCCGCGATCCGTCTTGGCCTTCGCATAACTCAACAGTGACAACGCTGAGTAATTATTAAGGTAAGTTTAGGCTTTCGTTTTAGTAACCAAATTTTTTCCCGGTGGACGAACTGCGGCGCTTGCATCTTTCGGTGTGTTTTTGTCTTGCGGCGCACCGCGGTTTCTCGCGGCTGCTTCTATCATTGTCAGTATAATTGCTGAATGAAGCTGCTTAGATTAGTTGCCAATAACGTTTTTGTTGTAATTAATGCGATCTCGCCTTTCGGTAGGCCGGGAATACACTTTCACCGTCGGGAGTAAACTTGTTTTATTTATAATTTTTAAAATGAAAACTGCGTGGGACAATAAACTTAGGTTACATATTATAATTGATTTAAAAGTTTTCTTGAAATCAAACAACAAAAATGATACAAACGTTTTAACGATTACTTCTGCTACATATATGATATTAGAATATAAAGAACACAACCTGGTAACAAATTATATAAATACACATAAATCGCTGTTACTGCGTACACGCACAAGGCAAAAGTATAAAGCTCCGTTAAGAGGGGAATGAGCGTCTTTCCAACCTGTTCATAAATTCAGTAATGGAATTCGCTTTTCGTTACCGTGGCGCAAACGCGTATTCATCAAGGTCTGTTCCTTCAGTGAAAGTCAATGCGATAAGCGTGCAGGCTCTCTCATTACTTTCCACCTTCAGCGACAGTGAGTATTTACCTAGAACACGAGCCGGCGGAGAACGATACATGATTAAATATTTACTGCCAACTTCTCAGTAGCCAAAGAGGCGGATTGAACACTATAATGATCGGGCTTTTTTCTGCATTCCGAGTGCTCAAAGTTCACTGAAGTAGGCAGGGTTTCTGTTAACCGTTTTCCTTATATCGGGTGTGTTTTATATCGGGTGTGTTTTGGCGGATCTCAGTCTGGCTTTTTAATGCCTCTCCGTCAGCTGTGGGGTCCTCCTGGGTCAATATGTTAACACTTCCAATACATTATGTAGTTATGAAACCCTTAATGAGGTAATAATGGGTATGCTTCTATACAGTATGTAATGAAACATTTTATGCGCTACTGTGTCATATATGTGTGTGTGTGTGTGTGTGTGTGTGTGTGTGTGTGTGTGTGTTAGGAAAATTCTTCCTTAGGTACCTAACAGATACATTCACGTACAAAAGGACTATAAAATAAACAATTAACTACACACCAGACTTCGAAGTAAGACAGAGTTTAATGCTCATATGAGGGAGACAATTCGTCGGTCTCACAGGATACCTCAGAACAATCTCAAAAGTTCCAACTGCGGGCATGTGTCTTTATACACAACATCACAATAGTAAAAATGTAGGGGGCAACATGGGGAGTGAGTTTCACCCATCCCCTCCTTCCCTATCTCCAGATACACCTTGGCAGGGTCAGCCCGGAGTCAACTTTGATCGTTACAGTCTCAATGTCAAACATTCCGGAAATGGTTTTTTTTGTTCTTGCAAGCACCATAAGACTTCATCTTTGTTACACATAGGAATGTTTACCTATAGTGGGTATGTCCTAATGGTGCCGCCTCATATATATATATATATATCCAGAACACAACAAGAAAATTTTTAAACGCTGTAAGTACAGACAGCAATTTAAAATAAACAAGGTAGACTACTGTCTCTCGTTTACTCACCAAGTGAAAATCCAAGGAGTAATGAGTTTTTCTGGCTGGAACTTTCTCATTCCCATTGTTTGATATGGGAACAGCTGAAGGTGCACTTGTGGCAAGTACAAGACATTATTCAAGTTTTTTACAAGCTTGGGATTGATTTAGTTAAAATGAATTTCAAGCTTGTATACATAAAACTACTATTCCATTGTCATATCAGCTGTATACAGTTCATACAGTACACAGTGAAGTAGGTATCAAATGTCAAGAGTCATTATAGCAGGAATTTGAAAATGAAGTTCAATTACCTATACACACATAAAAGGTTAAGAATTAAATATTTAAACTTGATACAATGTGCACTGCAAAATTTGGACCTCTTCGCCTATGTTGTATTCGGTCTAGAGTATATTTACAGTTCTGTGACTGAAATGGAATGTTTAGCAACACGCTGATTTCTGAGCTTTCAGACTGCTGCAGGGGTAGAGCACAATTTCAGAGCCACTTCTGACCCACGCTTATCGCGGCCAGCTGGTTTCAGTTGTAACTGTAAGACTACTGCCTTTTATGTGCAATGCATTTAAAAACGCTGTCAGAGTAGGTGTGCGTGAAAAGGCAGAGGACAGTAGGTGTGGATGGGTGTACATTTTTTACAGTCAAACATTTTTTTTGTTTAAACAGTGAGTTAGTGTGTTGTCAGCCTAATGGGCAGCGTTAAACACATTTAATTAGAAATAGTATTCAGAAATGATTGTTTCATACGTTACAATAAATGCGGCTATCTCAATATTATGGTTGTCGTTTTAGGAGGACGTTTGCCAATGCAGATGTTCTGAAAACTGCAGCCATAACGATTTAGGTTTAAATTGCTTTATTATTTGAAAAGTTCTGTTATGAGAGCTCATTGACATGCGATCTGGACGGGTCCTTATTGCGCATCAACTGTAATCCTAAATCAAACAGCAAGATGTTATCTCTGTTGAAATTCCAGTACAAAAGTTGAAAAGGTGATTACCGGTACTGAGTGTTCAGTGACTAGAAATGTAATTTTCAAATTCTAGACTTGATAAAATGTAACTAAACTGTTATGCACTCATGACTGGTTATGATGATGACAGAATATTTTTGAGAGGTAGTACAAGCCTGAAGCTAAGTAGAGTCTTTGTCTTCTGACCTCACGTAGGATAACGAGAGCATATAAGTAGCAATCCATGCAGTTTAGTCCATAAAGACTTTTACTATCACACCGTAACATATGCTGTCTTTATGGGGAAGATCTTTTCACCTGTTAATAGCAGGGGTGGTGTGATTTACATTAATATGTGTTTTGGCTTTTGGTCAGGAGTTGGACCAGCCAGTGACTAGCTGGCACATGGTTAAAGACAGCCACAACTGCAAAAAATACTGATGTGGATGTGGTATAGCTTAAGAGGGAAGTCAGGAACATCCCTCCCCTCTTTGTCCTTGCACGGACGCATCACTTCTCTACTCACGTACTCGTACCTGCCCCCGCCCAGACGAGATTGAACATGTCTCTAGTCAGGCCGTGTCTCATATAGTGGGGCTTGGAGTAAACATGGGTGAGGTAGAGGTAATATATTTGAACTGAGAGAAATGTGTGTGTGTGTGTGTGTAATGATTTTATGGTTTTAAGTGCCTCAGTTCGTAGCCATAAACTGAACAGAAGGTACTCAACAATCAGGTACTCAGAAGGTTCTCAACAATAGTATGTTTACTGTCCTCAAATCTCTATAAAATTTTTTACTGCTATAGAGGAATGTATGCATTACTGAAAACACCCAAGTTACAGCAATTGTGTTATCCATCCATTATCTTAACCGCTTAGTCCTGGTGAGGGTCGCAGGGAAACCTGGAGCCCATCCCAGAGCACACAGGG
>JABJVR010047838.1:1436-26372 GCA_025773905.1 Chitala chitala
CTTACCTGTAAACCTGAGCAGGGCTGGGCATTTACAGGGACGTCGCTTACCTGTAAACCTGAGCAGGGCTGGGCATTTACAGGGACGTCGCTTACCTGTAAACCTGAGCAGGGCTGGGCATCCTCACTCAGTAACTCACATCTGTTGTCCCAGTTTACGTAGAGATAATCCAGAACCATGACTGTGCCACATGAGCTACTCTTGTGCTGTCTGTAATGTTCTACTAAATGCTGCAGTACGTTGATGAGGAAAACATCTATACTGAATTTAGTCAGAGGTTCTGTAGTTAAGTACTGTTGTTAAATTTTTATGTCTTCAACTATTCCCCAGATTTGTTACTGCAATTAGCATTGTATATGCTTGTGAGATTAATACATTCCCATGACTGGACCAAGTCTGAGCTTTCTTTTTGCTTCCCTGCCTGAAGTGCCTCTCTCTGGATTCTGCATTCCACACACTAACAGCACCGGCTCTATGGCAGCAGGACTCGTGTTCTCGCCGCTCTCGACCATTCCAGAGCCACTGGGAGCCTGGATGGGCACAGGCTCACAGCCAGTATCCCTCCACTCATCATAGGCCACCCAAAAATGGGTTTATACTAAGTACAGTGTTTCATGAAAATGTTATTCTATGATGGGTAAATGGTACAGTCGTGGGAAATTTAGAAGGATGACAAATGCATGCAGGGACGATTTTGACAGTTTAGAACTTGACCGTTGGGTGAGTCAGACCTTACCATGCCAGGATCCATGTTCATGCTTCCAGGTCACCCGAGGCGGGAGGTAGCAATGTCCAGAGCCTGTCCCTATCAGATAGCCACCTGGCCGAGCTAGATGGAGAGACACTCCGTTTGTTTGGACCAGGAGCCCTGGAGGCCTTAGAGCGCAGCTGGGGTGCACAGACTGCTAGCGCTGTCACTGTTATTGCCTTCCGCTACATCCCTTTTGAAGCCATTGTGCCAACACTGCCCCGCATCAGGGTGAAGTTTCCCAATTTATCGGTGAGGCAGCTTTAATCTGTAACATGGAAGCTATTGCTTTGTCACTTTGTGAATCCTCCCACAGCTGTTTGTCCCCAATGAGAGCCACATTTGTATGTTTTTGTTGAACAGCACTTGATCTTTTTGGAGACTAACATCAGACGGCTGCCACAGTTAGGCGCCCTGGCTCAGGTCAGGCGCCTGGATCAGCTGACGATCCACCCTGATGGGAACCCAGTGGTCAACCTGGCTTTGTGGCGACCCTTTGTCATCTTTCGGCTCAGCCACTTTAACCTCCAGAAGATCAATGGCCAAGAGGTGATTAATAGCACTTCCTCAGCCCTGTGTGGAGCTCTGAGCCATGGGCAGAAAAGGTGATGTCTCCTACCTGGTGGTTTTCTGTGTGACAGGTGACCATGGATGATGTAATTGCAGCAGAGAGATCGTTTGGAGCACTGGGTCACATCACGGGCACAGAGACTCCTCACTATCGCCTGCTGCTGCTTCTGGAGGAGTCCAGGTGAGTTACAGCCTGGCTTCTGCTGCATGGACCAGGTAAAGGATGGTAAATGAACCCCCCACCCCACTCCCGCTGAACATTAGGAAGGGGAATACTTACTTCCCATTGGTTGTTCCCCTCCCCGCCTATGCCTGTCAGGATTTATAGCCTGTACACTCAAAACAAGTGAAGCTAACGCATTTTTTTACTGGCGTCTCCTTCGTGATGCTTTGTCCTTAACAACCTTCTCTGCTCATAAACACGCTGTATTCTGTTTGGTGTTAAATGTCAGCTCAGCTCAAGAAGAAGAAATGCAGCACAGAATCTGAAACTTGTGCTCTTTACTAGGGGTTACTATTTTTATTTTTTTTTACTTTTTTTCATTCTTGGCTTTTAGTGTTATCACTTCATCCTTTTTGATCTGGTTTGTTTTCTGCCATTTCTGTGTGTGCCTCTCCACATTCTCTTCACACGTGAGGAGAACGCTTTATTAACAGGAGCCACTTCACTTTGTTGGGCTTCTTGTCTTCATACTTTGCTTGTTTGTATGTCAGACATTTCTTGGGCTCCCTTTAGAAAAGAGAAAAATAAGACCAACTCTGGTTTTCTTAGTTTTTATGATTTGAAAAATGAAAATTGCTATATCTAAAGACTTAGAAATATACATGTAAACGTGTGTCCGTTTGCATGCATGAATGCCAAAAGTAGGAGAACATCTGCTTGATGTTCTCCACTACACTGTATCCCCTGCATGAAACAAGGCAAGCGTTTACTTGCAGTACCACTCACACTGTCTGGAGACCACATTACTCCAGTCATTATCCATTATACAGCAGAATCAGTTTTTGTAGTGACCAGTTTAATAGTGACATATTTTCCCCACTTTTCCCATGCTTAAATATAATTTCTTTTGGTTGTTTCATGTGTTTTGTCAGACTCGTATCTCCACAGAAGACTAACTGCACACCGCCGTTACAGGTGTGCTTCATGCATGAAGACTGACATCTGTTACATTTTTCATGCATCACACAACCTGTCCATGAGCCAGCTGTGTTTATCAATGCTTAATGCAGGCAGTTACATTTGACACCAGTCCTCCATCACTGGCCCTATTAAACTTTGGCATTGTGTTGTATACAGTGATAGTCACATATATACCAGCTTCTCCTCTGTGCTCCCATAATTTTTAGCTTTTAGTTGCGGCACATGCAATGCATTTTCACCCTGTCTCTCTTACATAAGACACTAGCGCAGTCCAGATTTTGCTCCCACAAACACTTTAGAACAGAGCTGTCCCAAGGTACTTTATAAGAATGTGCTGTACAACACAAAGTCAATAGTTAGTTAATTAGTAGCCTGGGAACTCAATGGGTAGAACATCAGGCTGGGATGCAGAAGTCTCCAGGTTTGAATCCCAGCTCAGCTGCCAGGTGTGTCCCTGAGCAAGACACTTAGTGCTAGCTCCCCAGGCACCGGAAATAGCTGACCACTGGTCCCCCAGGGGGATGGGTTAAATGCAGACAACTAATTTCATTGTGACATGTATGTGTAACATGTGTATGTATGCAAAGGCAATAAAAGCTGCTTATAGTAAAACCAGGACAGAATCAATCTAGAGGCTAACTCTGCACATCAGTATGAAGGCCATCTGTGTGCTGGGTCTAGGTGTAGATGTCTGTAGCCTTCTCCACGTTGCTAAGTCTGATGTCCCTAAGGCAGCCATGCAGCTGGTTCCCTTTGGGGTCCGCAGATATTTTTTCTCTTGTTATAAACATCTTCATCAAGATGTAAAATGTGATGCAGTGGCCTACAGTACATCTGGAACAGTATAAAATTACTTGTTAAATAAACAGAAATGAAAACTGAAATCGTAAGGAACACTGTGTCTACGTGAACCCATAGTTACGCTTCTCCAGAGTGCAGTTTGGGTCCATTTGTACTCCTGTACAGTACGGAAAGTTCACCCATGTTTTTTTCATAAATCTGTCTCTCGTGCTTACTGTAAGATCCCACCCCTCCTTCCTAGTGTCATCTTGAGACAGGCTGATCCTGTCAGCTATTCCAGGCTTTTGTCAAAGCCAAAAAGCTCTTCACTTTTCTGGCAGCAGAAGTTGGAACAGGTTGGAGCAAACCTGTGTTCTAAGCAATTGATAATGATAGATAGGACAGGAGTAACTGCTGCTACGTCATTTTAGAATGTTTTCACTCGTCTATATCTGCACAAGACACACTGCTGAACATCTGAAAATGGAAACACAACTGCTCATAAGTGTTGTTGTTTAAAAAAAAAATACAATGTCAATTTTAAATGTAAACATATTAAAATATCAGACTTTGGCTTCCTTGTAGTTTATTTGATATGTTTATTTTGGTATTTTGCTTATGAGTCAAATGGAGACAGATCCTTTCCACTTTGCTCAAATTTCTGATGAGAACCGCTTTAATAATTTTGGATGTTCTATATATCCTTGGATATACTGATTGTGATGACTGTTAAACATCCACTCAGAACCCAAAAAAGTTTCTGCTTGCATGTAGTTTATGTATTTTTAGTGATTGTGTTCTTGCTATAATGATCTTTCTGTCAGATTTTTTTGTGACTTACACTTTTGGAATTTTGATTGATGTAAAGCAATAAGGTGTTTACATTATGCATTTATGCCCATTTTAGATTGAAACAGTACTAGTAATTTCCTATCCTTTTCACAATTTAGTTTGTAGACATGGCTTTATCTATTGTGACAATTAAATTTACATTTTTAGTTTGTTTAAATTTTGTTGTTTGAACAGCCCTCATGGATACATAGATAATTTAATTTTTAGTCTAGTTCCAGAAGTCTGGTGTTTGATCCCTTGTGATAAATCGGTAACAAAGGCTGCATAAACAGTCCAGTTTTAGATATCTGCTGTCTTGGCAAGTTCCTGAATTGTGAGCTGCTAAGTAAAATTAACTGTGAAATGTAATACTCTAATGTATAACATCCATCCAGTTCTGGTCTACATACATTATCAGTCAAAAGTTTAGACACACCCAGTGAAATGTCAGTTTAAACTGGACTGGAGAGTGAAGGAAAACCGGGCAACTCCTCCAGGGGTGTTGGACAAACACCCAAGGTGAATATTTAATGAAGCTCGTTGACAGGATGCAGTAGAGGTGCTCTTCACTAAACTGTAGTCCATGTCTATCTTGTTGATGGGATTTAGCAGGGGTTTATACTGACTCTGGTTTATGTTATTCATTTCACCCGCTGCCTTGTTGCTCTGACTTCCACAGTCTTTTTCTACTACTCTTTCTTTCACTGCATTCTGGTGTGCAGGAAACGTCAGCTGCAGTTCCTGCTGGAGGGGCGCGGCCGTCGTGCTGGGCAGAGTCCCGAAGAGGCACGGGACAATGGGAAGCTGCTGGGGGATGGCCTCAGTCGGTCACTCTTCACTTGCCCCAGTCGAGATGCTGGCATGGAGAACACTGAGGTGAGCACCGCCAACCCTCCCTTTGATCCTTGGCTCATGGTGGCAGTGTGTAGGCATGTGTCTGAGCTCCATTCTGGCATCCCCTTCTATTGGGAAAAACCTGAAGGGCTAACACATTCATCTTTTCATCCTTTGCCACAGGAGGGTGCCATGGAGGCAGCGGAACGGGCCCAGGCTACCCAGCAGTATTTGCACGGACTGCTACAGAGGGCCTTGGACACAAGCGTGAAGGAGGAAGCACTGCACAAGCTGTGGCCCTCCATGTTTGTGGAGATGGTGAGGGACTGTGTTCTGGACATGAGGGACAGGGCGGCCTACAGACACTCCTGCCTTAATAGGCTTTCACGTCGCAAGTGAGCTGGGCTCAACACACACACATACATACACACACACACACATGCACTTCCACATGCACGAAAACACACACACACGCAAACACACACAATTTCAGATTAAACAATATGCTGAGATCCACGGCGTCACAGTGTTTTGTCTTGCTGCTCAACTGTCAGCGCTCCCAGCCCTGCCTGTGTGACACCCCTCAGCTGTGTCAGCGCTCCCAGCCCTGCCTGTGTGACACCCCTCAGCTGTGTCAGCGCTCCCAGCCCTGCCTGTGTAACACCCCTCAGCTGTGTCAGCGCTCCCAGCCCTGCCTGTGTAACACCCCTCAGCTGCGTCAGCGCTCCCAGCCCTGCCTGTGTAACACCCCTCAGCTGTGTCAGCGCTCCCAGCCCTGCCTGTGTAACAGCTGAAAGTATCCCTTGGACCTC
Organism: Chitala chitala; assembly: GCA_025773905.1. NCBI lineage: Eukaryota > Metazoa > Chordata > Actinopteri > Osteoglossiformes > Notopteridae > Chitala > Chitala chitala. The sequence goes on from JABJVR010047838.1 coordinate 7,156, forward strand.
TCCTGCTTCGTGGAAATTTCTGAATCTCAATGAATCATGGTATTTGTGACTGGTTTCACATTTTGCCAAGGTGTGCATCTGAAATGCAAGCTTGTTGACAGAGGGCTCAGCACCATGCTTGCAAATGGACGTCACATTCTTTCACTAAATATTTTTAAGTGCATCCTTGAGAAGCTGCTACAAACTGAAGGAAAGCTGTGGTCATGATTTCATATAGGCATTACATACTGCCTGTGCGTGTCTCGATTTGTATGACATTTTGTTTTTCTGACAGTTCAGAGAATATTGAGGACAAAGTACAAATGTTTAATATTTTCACACAAATCCCCTGGATAATGGTAGCTAAAAGTTTATCAAAATGTTTTACTTGTATTATGCATAACTTTTACTATAAAATGCAAATAACACAGAAAAACATCCTGTTTTCCTTGTTGCCTTTGTTTAATCAGAATTGGCACATGTGGAACACACTGATAGGGATTAAGTAGTGCTGTTTCTGCTGACAGTTGGCGGCTCCCACCCCAGCTGCTGAAACCCCACACACCCCCAAAGTTATTACCATGCTGTCGCTGTAGGGCATCATCATCTTGAAGGAAGGAGGCAAACTTTTGACCGACACTGAAACTGGCATGAAAACAGCACTTGGCAGTGTATACATATTGTTTAGTCACATCTTTTCCAACCTAAAACTGAAGGAATTTTTGTACCCCCATGGACAAGTTACCGTGGCAGAATCACTGATAGAAAAAAGAAAAGCTTTTCTCTCATATTGAGTCCTGACAGTTTAATCCACATCTATTTCTTAAAACAAGATGGGATGCAGGTTGTATGAAGATATTTCCCTTGACCCTCCAATACACACATACAGTGACACATTCACACACACACCAAGGTGTGCACACGTAATATCTGGTGGGAGTGTGTAGCTGCTGTCACACAGCATGTCTGTGGTAATGGAGAATATAAAGCAGAATGCTGGTACTCTGGCTCATGCCTGGAAGGCCCTATGGTGACCCCTCAGGTGTTCTACTAGGCACGCACACCAAGTGTGGCTACAAGTGGTGGGAAGGAGAAATAAGGAAGCTGGATATTTATCCAAACTTTCTAAAGGTATTTCCTGACTACAGTAGGAAACAAGAGCAGCTAATGGGTTGTACTGTGATAATATTTTGAGTACAGAAGGCTCAAAAGAGTACTGCATGTGATCCTTGAATTTACACCATGATGTCGTAGACAGCCTGTGTGGTTCTGCTGTTCACACACCTCCATGTCAGTACTATGCAGTGCATCAGTTGCACACTGCATGTGTGTGTGAGGTGTGCGTTTTGAGTGTGAACACCGTCCCATTCACAGCTGACATGGCAACAACAGTAATAGTTATAGTAATAAATACGTTCCAGTGCAATTAGCGGCTAACGCTGCTAATCGGTTACATGCCATGGATCGGACTCCAGCTTCACCTTCCACCGGCCGACCCTCTTGAAAATTCCTCTGATACAAATCAAACTAATATTTACGGATGTATAATCACGGTAAAAACAACTTATTATTTGTAGGTTGCTTTACTGAGATGGAGTGGACAGGCTGCTACTGGAAAACCAACCAGGTGGGCAATGAAGTGTGCTGTAGCCGACTCTCCGCAGTGCTTGAATGTGAGCGTAGTGGCGGAATGCCGTTTATCACTGTGAGGATAGAGAAGGGAAGGAATGCTGTTCCATTAACAAGGAAAGGCAGCAGGTGTGCCAACCCATCAGGAGGCACAAAGGCTCTGTCACAGGTGAGATTACATTCATTTTGTCTGTTCATATAGGCCTTGTGATCTAACTGCATCTGTCGATGAAGCCATTTTTTTCTCTAATCCATAAATTCTTATGTAAGCAGTAGAAAAAACTGGATATGGGATTTAGAATTGCATCATTATGCATTATAAAGACCTATGCTATCCATTCATCTTTTTTATGTCCTGCTTGGACCGTTAAGAGTGACAGTCATGTAACTCGTAGTTTAATAACACGACCCAGATCGCTGAGGTGTTTATAACAACAAAAGTTCTTTCTTTGCTTCTGTGACTGGCTGTGCGGAGTTATTTTGGCTGAAGCCCAGGTGTAGCATTTCAAACACATGGTGAGGGAACAGCTCTGGACTTTGTATATATAAAGGCATTGTTTAAATTCAACATTGTTTTTCTCAACCATTATCCACACTTCAGCATAAATAGAACTGTGTTGTATTTGTACGGCCAGTCATCACAAAGAGCTGTTACTCCCCGGAAAGCACATAATTTCTGAATATGTAAATATTGACCATGTTAGTGGGATGGTAAAATGAGTTTTTCCATTTAAAATGAGTAGAATGGAGGGTAACTTAAACATCAGCCTTTTGTAGTGCACTGAATATGGCCTTGTTTATTTTTTAAGAGAGCAAAAATAGAAGACTGAGGTGAGATTTGTATATGATATTGTGATATAAAAATAGACTGCAAGATTACCATCTGTTGACATCCATAACATGAACTGTTCAGCACATACACACAACACATACATTACCACTGTGTTGCTTTGGCACTAAGTCTCATGTAAACAGGGTGGAGTCTTTGCGACAGCACAGAATGTGTTCTGCATATTTACCAGTAGTTTAAATATTTGAATAATATTTGCTTCTAACTGGGTCCTTCAGGTTTAACACATTACTGGAAGAACAGAAGAACAATACTTTCTGTATTTTTGTTTTAGGACATTTATCATTTATTTTTAGGGCGGTCTAACTTAAATGACCTGTGTTCACTAATGAAGTTTTTAAAGAAAAGATTAAATAGATTTTTTTACACATAAGTAAGTTGTGGGTTGGGTGTAGCAGCTTTAAACTGGGGTGACATTACAGGTAATTGTGGGGAATTCTGCTGTAGTACCATCACCCTCACACATGCGTTTGCCACATGGCAGCTTCAGCGCAGGCGTCAGAGCAGTGGACGCTCTGCATGTGTGTTCAGTGAAGCATGGCGCTCATTTATCAAGTCAAATTTGGCAACTCCACCAGCAAAGAAGCACAAAGCACCGTGAAGCCCCACAAAACCCGTCTTTCGGGACCTTTTTTTTTCTAACAGAGCGAGACTCTTGGGCCATGGGACAGACCTGCTATCAGATACGAGTCCCAGGATATGTGCCCTGGCATCTGGGGTGCTCCACTCTGAATCAAGTAGTGGTGGAAGCTGTTACCATGGCTTTTAGTGCTGAAAACACAGTGTGTCACTGAGGGCCCTAGAGTTACTACAGGGTTACTATACACCAAACCTTTTCACAGCTGGTGATACATACTGTGAATGGAGATTGGATCTGCCTTTTGGGAACAGTGATTCAAAACTTGAAAGTAGCTTTGTGTGGAAGATGAGGTTGATGGAGTGATGGTGGTGATGGAGAGGGGGGGTTAGGGTTAAAGTCACTGGCAATACTGCTTTAACCTGGAACCTGGTGTATGTCAGGAAAGCTTTGTTTAATTTAAGGTTTTACAGAGCAGTTATTGCAAAATGATTGCCCCACTCCCAAAGAAAGGCTAGCTTTTCAGTGCATAGCTTCTCGGTTTGTGTCTGCGATCATGTGGTATAATTTTGTCTTTGATAGATCACCTAAAATCAGGAAACGTTTTCTTCCGTAGCTTATTGATGTTCATGGGAAGGTGGTGTTACATTTGAAAAAAGAAACTGGAGTACATTTTTACTGAAAAGCTGTGTAATCTGTCTTTCCAGCAGAAGCTTCTGATTCTACTACCATTTCTATGTTGTATGATATAAAATACAACTTTACATTGAGTTTATATCTGTTACTTGAATTATCAGCTGCAAAAAATATATTTATTCTATTATTAGATGTATAAATTTGATAAATATTTCATTAACAAATGAGACTTGAAGTTTTTTGAGTAAACTCGAGCTTCACCACGTTTCTACGACCAGCAAAGCGTCAAGGGGGCGCAGTGAGGTTGTCCTCACCCTACAGTGTGGCGTACACAGTTTAACCCAGAGCCGAGAAGCGCAACTCAGTGCGTGAAACGCCAGCGGTGCGGTGTGAAGTCGGACCTTAGGTGCGGATTACATACTTATGTGCTTTGTGCTTATGTGCTAGCGAGGATTTGCAGAGGGGGATCCTCCAAACCCGTGAATACACAGATTTATTAAAAATCAGTTTCAGACGATAACGGTGCGGGATATCACCTTTACCCAGGGCTCCGCTCTCCTGCTCCAGGTGCTCAAACGGAGGACATCGCAAACTCATACAGATCCTCAGGTAACATTCTGAGGTTTTTGGAAAAAAAAGATGCAGGTTCTTAACATTACTTTGCACTCACAATTAATAGAAATAAATGGGGTTGTTGCTGGCTCTTTCCCAACTCTCTAAAATTTCTGCGAATTGTTAACATTAACATAGTACAACCTGTTGCAAATATTGTATGAAAAAATATATGTTGTTCTTCTTGTTCTTCTTCTTATTATTATTATTAGTTTGATTGTTGTTATTGTTCATTATAATACGGTAATAAGTTATATAATGTATTATGATTTCAAAGCTTTGCCCACAGACTGATTTTGGTTACATTTTCACATTGTGTGGTAATGAGTTTGTAGGGAAAAATGGAGATATTCTGCGTTAAATGTTTCACAAACTCTTTGCTTTTTTATTTGTGCCATGATTTTGAAAAGCAATGTCACAAAAGCTCTGAAAACGTATACCTACGTGGAAAAACGTGAAACTGGAAACCTCATACGTATCCTACCGTACTTTATTTTCTTCTCTTTTGCAGTGCGTTTATTTTGACATGAAAGCTCACAGTGGACTGCAGCCGCATTGCTCCTTTTGCATTAGACGTGTGCGCAAACGCGCATAGGACTTTCCTGGGGACGTTCGGCTGCCCCGCTTTATCTGGTGGCGCGTGTGCGCACTGAAACTGTAATTTCGCAAAGACAGGAACAACCACATGCCTCTGTCTCTATTGGGACTGCAAGACTGGTAGTTTATTTCAGCGGCCGGTTGTCCAGAATTACTTTTCTTTAATGATTACAGACATGAATTGAATTAGCAGCACTGGAACCCTTATACAAGCGGTCGTATTCTTAGGGTTCGGGGCGCTATGAAGGGATTTTTTTTTTGTCCTGACTAATACCGCAATAGGGTGCTCGCAGCCATTTTCCCGAAAGTTAGAAGCCAATGTTGTTTTCAATATGGTACACTCATAAGGTAATGTTGTGCACAAGTGCGAAAATTGAGCTACAGTCCCATGTGCCTGAATGTGTTTCTGATACATTATAATGTCTCTGCAAGAATAATTTCTTCATACCACAGAGCCGTGAGCTCAATGTACGGGGCAGACAAGCATAGCCACATTACAGATGTGGACAGTCTTCTGCATGAAGACATATACAGTTACCTCATGACGTGCGGAAGCCAAAAGTGGTTATTTTTCTCCCATGTCAGTTCTTGTGTGGCAACTGAAAATATAGGAGGAAGGTAAAAGACATTGAAGGACATGAAACACTTATTTATCTTTTCTCAAGAATTCTGAAGCAAGAGGAACGACAAACTATGGCACAGATCTTTCTTCAAACATTGAGGTATGCAAATATTTAAATATTTCCTTAGAAAAAAATCTAAATGGTTTATACCTGTATAAAATTGTCATAGTTATAAACACAACAGTTTGGGTTGGTATGTATTTTGTGTTTATCTTCAAATATGATATTATGACAAACCTATAAATATGACATAGTTGCTTTAGATCTTGCTGGAAACCGTTACTGGTTTTTTTCCTCAACACAGAGTCTCCTTGGGTTTGCTGGTGCTGCTCGGCCCATACCCAGTCCATTCCCAGCATGCACCAGAACACAGGAAGGTAAGTTTACAGTGTGGCACAAATGATCAGCGTGTGGTTACGGACGGCCATCCGCCTGTTTGTTCCTAGCTGTCCTCGCGTCACCTGTAGCATGGGTGCTTCACGTACCAAACTGTGCATGAACTTGCACACCGTTTGTGGCTTCGGTGCCTTTGAAATGGGTTAATGAGGCACAACTTAATTTGTGAATTTCTCTGAAGCTGGGAATGAAGGGGGGTCGAAGTACCTGTGAATATATGCAAAGCCTCTGGCCACCATTAAAGTTTCTCAGAAAGCATAGTTTGAGTTTTTGAAATGGCTTATTGTTGCGCTGTTATGCTTTACAGTATGTGTTCGTAGCTCTTTGCTGACATACGTATCTTTTTTAGTATAAGTATTTCTGCAGATTACAATTTTGTTGAAGTACACCAGTAACACACCTGCTTCTTATATTCATCTACGTTTTCCATGATGTAACAGTAAGAGCATCAGTTTTAGTGTCACTAATGGTTAGAGGAACTTTGAAAGGAAATGACAGACAAGATCACTGGGGAGAAGAGACCTTCAGCTGAAGGTGACACCAATGCATTGATTATTTACCCTCCCACATAGCAACACAACCCCCATACCCTGGGGTGATGAATAACTTGACAGAGTTTTGACAGCCAGGGACACCATGGGGGACTTGCCTTTGGCCAGTCTCAGGCTTTCTTCATGCTGTGCTCATCTCCATCTGGAGACGTACTGTCTTCCAGCCCCTGGAAGTGTCCCCCAGTCTTACTGTTTGACCTGCACTTGACCCTGGATGACAGCGGAGTGCAGTTACAGGGGCCGGGCTGAGGGGCTGGGGAGGGTGTCTAAAAGCTCTCTGAATTGCCAGCTGGCTCTTGAGTGGCAGGAAGAGGGGGTCTGCAGTCCTGGCTTCTCCTCACTGATACGTGCTTCTGCTCTGTCCCCTAAGTCCTTCCACTTAGTGTCTTTTCACCACATCCATGTGTGCAAAGACTCATGATAAATGAGCCCAACTGCTCTATGGTGGATGGATTCTTTCGTGTGAATACACTGGCTCAGGTCTGGCCTCTGCAGGACCTTCTGTACTTTGCCAATCTCTGCCTTGTCAGTTCAGTTGTGCTGACACTCTGTTTGTGTAGTTGCACCTACTTAAACAGTCAAAATGAAACATAAAACATTATTTTGTTTGTTGACAAATCTATATTTGCACATTTTAATATGGCTTTGTGTTGCTGAATGGTGTGCTACCTCTGTGATCATTTGCTTTTTTGTAGCTGTTTTAGTCTTTTAAATTCATTCAGTATGTGAGAGCTGGTTAGGCCATAGCCGCACTGTGCTAATCTGTCCCTGATTTTACACTGTACAGGATGTAGTGGTGCTATGCACAATGTACAACATGCTTTGTGTGTGCTTTATGACTTTGTGTCTGTCTGCAGGTTCTAAGGAGAACGGACACTCATCTGGACTCCTCTGTTCAGCAGGGGGAAACATTTGGCCCTCTGGGCTCTTGGGGCTCATGGGGGCCCTGGACAGCCTGCTCCCGCTCCTGTGGCAGAGGGGTACAGGAGCAGGCCCGACCCTGTCTGACGCTTTACACTCCCCTGGCTGTGGGCACCTCCACGGCCGTGTCACAGCAGCTGCCTTCCAGCCCAGCAGTATCAGCCCTGAGGCTGTCAGTTCCCTTGCATCGTAACACACAGCAGCCAACCCTAATCCAGTCTGGTGAGAAGAAGGCAATGCAGCGAGAGCCCCAGACCAGCCGAGGGTACATCGCTTTCAGTTATTGTGTTAAATCAGCTCAAGTTAACTCAGTTTATATGTTTTTCCAGTACAGTTTTTTCAGACAAACTTTACAGAAGGGAAAAACCCTTTTCGGGGTTCGTGGCCAGCTAGCTCCATAACTCCCCTGGTCATGTTAACCTTATACAAGTTAGATTAAAATGAGTAAATCTTGGAGTTTAACGTAGGAAAGCTTGTTGTTGGACCTCTGTTAGAACAGCAAGCAGTGCTGAACATCCTCACCTGGCAGGCTTGGTTCTGAATGCTCAATGACCCATCAAAGACACCTCAGTCCCTCATGGTTCTCCTCCTGTCTTTGTATTCCAATTATTGTGTGTCCCACTAGGAAACCCAGAAAGCAAAGTGAGAGATAAGTCAGCACAGTAACAAGGAAACGTTACCAAATCGAAAAAAAATGAATTGCCAAGATTTAAGATGTAAAAGGATGTCTGGCATGTCATGCATGACCACGCTAGAAATCAGTGGGAATTTAATCCCAGAGAATGCTAGCAGTCAAATGCTCAGAATCAGATTGGTGAAAAGTAGCCTAGTTAAAGTTAAATTATTGCTTCTGGGTCAGCGTGTCCTTAGAAGAAGCAAAATTTATGCATCTTTTATAAATAGTTCTGATGTTCTGTTGCTTGGTCTGTTTTTTTGTCCAGCTTTAAAGTTGTTTGAAGCAGCTTCAGAAAACTATGACGGTTGATTAATGGCAGTTTTATTTGGAGAATATTGAATCAGAACGTAACTACTTGAGATTTATGTCATTGAGAGCAGTTCATCCCAAGACTCTGGTCTTATTTGGTCAGGGATTATGTACATAAACATGATTTGTAGTCATGCTAATGAGTTATTGTTGTATTCTCTGGAGTTTTCTAAGTAAACTTCTTTTCCATTCTTTATTTAGAGTGAACTGTCCTGTGAGTGTAAGGATAAGAATGACAAAATCTCATTACCCTCAGTGTATGCTCTGACATGCCTGTCATGCTCACTGTCCTAAAGAGTGTGAATGCTTCCAGGAGAAAGGATGTGAACGCCATTATTCCGGGGAAGTACGGATATGGAAGGGTGCCCTATATCGTTCCCCTGGAGAAGCATACCAGTCGGGATGCTGTGAGGAACCTCGCTGGCAGGCAGGGCCCATTGTACCCAGCCCAGTACAGGAGCCAGCAGCAGACCTACAGGCAACCAGCACCCTATTACAGCTACGACATGGGACGACAGAGACCGCTGGTGTTTCCATCCAGGACAGACCCAGGCAGAGTGCCCCTGTACCAGCCCAGCCAAAACCCTAGCTCTCCCTCTCAGGACCTGCATCTGGGTTCCCAGGTTTCCATGACAGCGCCCTTATTATCCCAGCCCCACAGCTTTCTCCCAGCTACATCTTGCCTTGGAAATCAGAAGAAGCATAGGCTGTGCAACCCCAATGTAAGAGAGCCATTCATGTCTGTTGAGTTTTTGCAGCAGCAATGCTCCTGTGTCATTGAGTTGTTTATACTGGTGTTCGTGCATGGTCAGATTAATGAACCCTGAGAAAATGGGAAAAATACGGTCACACGTTCATGGAGATGTCACGGACCCTCCCATCTTTGGCTGTACTTGCTAAAGCAGGAATTGTCCTGGGGAACAGAACATCTCCTCCACAAGTATCCTGGATCAAAGGAGATGAGCAAGAAATGCAAGTTGACTTTCCCATGCTATCTCCCACTGTCAGATATGGCCACTGCCATTACTTCCAATTTTAGTGACTTTTCTGATGTGTGTTTTCATTGCCACCACAGTATTTTATGGTCAAGAGCTATTGTGGAGTGATTTAAACATGTACAACAAACATCTCAGAGGGATCTTATATTAAAGAGTTCTGAGGTTTGTATGTGGTAGAGGACTGGCCGACTGGCACAGAAAGCAGAGAGCAATGTGAAAATGACCGTGACGGAGAGGTCTCAAACAAATATTGTAGGAGTTTGCTTTGAGTGAACATACCTTTGTGCTTGTTCCTCTGCAGCCCTGCCCATCAGCCAGCAGGAGTATTAGACAGGTGCAGTGCTCCTCCTACAACACCCGCCCTTTCATGGGCCGACTATACGAATGGGAACCTTTCAACGAAGGTGAGAGCCCCCTCATGTGCACATTCTTACCAGGAATGCGTTTACACACTACTCATTCTCATACTATAGTGGTCTTGTTTTGGACTCTTTTTTGTGTTAGGATCCTGCCTTTGCCACAGCATGTAGTGTAGAGCAGACTAGAAGACCTGTAAGACAATAGCAACATTTTTTTTTTCAAATAGCCTTGAATGTGGTGCAGAAATTAGCATTTTCTTTCTCTTGGCTAAGATATTGATGTTTTATTTATTAGCCAAAGAGCTTGAGTGACTTTATTTTAACTGGCAAGAAGAAACAAGCCCTTTCAGAGCACTTCAGCCTCACTGACACATACACACTACTAGTGGACTTGTGCCCTCGTCATCACATTAACAATGCATGTAAACAAAACCCAATCAATGTGCACATCACCATGCAGGGGGCTGGAAGGGAGCACACTCTCTGTTTACAACAACTGACCTAACAGAGAGCCAGGAGCCTTGGGCCCCTCAGTCTGCTCAATATGTATTCTCAGGCCATGCTGACAGCACTGGGCCTCATTCCAGGTGATGGATTGGTATCACTCTGCTAATCAGTGGTTAATTTGGCTGCTTTAGGTCACATGACAAGAGGTTAGTGTGCTTGATTAGAATTTATGAGATGCTGTTTATGCAAGAAAAACCAGACCTCCCCCTGTTTATTGCCATCGTGCTTTAGGCCAGATATAGTTACACCGCAAGATTTAATTAACCATGTTATCCACTATTATGAGGTTTCATAATTATGCATGGGAAGAATCGTCTAATAAATGGACGGGTCTTCAATTGATGGTTCTCGTCTGCAAACAGGGAGAACAGATATGTATTGATACCATGTAATAGTTGAATGTTTACATACTAAGTACATATAATTATAATAAGTGCAAGTACATATAAGTACATATACTGTACACATACTAAGTACATATAATTATAATAAGTGCAAATTTGTTTGGTTATTTAATCAAGCTTTATGGAGTATAACAGTCAATAAACATATGCAATAATGGCACATTGTTTAGCTAATACTGCTGTGTTATTCAGAAAGTCAGACTGAGATTATATTGTGGTTTTAATTTCATTCTAATAATGATTTAAACATTGGGCCGTAAGGTATTAAAAGGTGACTACATACCTGCTCTGTAATGAAACCGAAAATGCAATTAAAGGCACTTGACCGTACTTTACCGAACAAAAGGGCTCCTTATTGTGTGGTCTGATAGCTTGAGTTGTATATATATAACATGATCCTCCAATTAAATAACTTTAGCCCTCTAATTCCAAAGCGTTTTTGACATACTCAATGCTTGCTATGCTGTACCATGCTGACGCTCCCAAAACACCACGCAGGGTTACACTTCAGAGAAGTGACCCATGTCAAGAAACAACATGAACACGATACTTTTAAGTCGTTTGCAGAATCTGTTCATCTATGTCAAAGCTTTGCCAATCCCCTCTTTGTTTATGATGAAGCCTTATATTTAGAGTCAGTGTTATAGTTAAGGGTTTAGAATTGGCTAGTATAGGAAGGTCAAAGGTAGTGACCTAGAGAAACCATGATGGTAGAGAGCAGCTTTCTTGCTCTCACCTTGTGATCTTTATGGAGTGATTGTGTATTGGCTCTGTGACCTTGCTGCGCTATAATTAATTTGACTTAGCAGCCAGTCAACCTTGGGCCCCCAGAGGTTATTTTTCTCCACACTGTGGAGTTTTAGGTTCCTCTCCTCTGCTGTTGTCTGGCTTTAACTGTATTAATTCCTATTACTGTTATTTTGTAGCATTGCAATTTTTCCTGTAAAGCACTTTGAGGCACATTGTTGTAAAAGGCGCTATATAAAAATAAATTGAATTGAATTGACTTGACTTTATTTAAGGATAGAGCTAGGCATTCCTAGTTCACCCTAGTTACCTCCTTTTCCTGGAGGCAATGACTACCCTATATTGTGAGTCTGGAATTTCAGATGTTTAAAGATAAATCCACATTCTCTATTCACACAACATTGTAAAGGGGATACGTTTTTATTCCACTGCTTTTGTGTGCTTTTTCCTTTTAATTTTGGCCTAGTTCTCTCACGGCCAGTTTGGGGGCTCATAATTTATTTTTTATTTGGTTCCAAACTCAGTGCTGCACCCTTGTGGTTGATCTGGAAACATGTTACTTCATGAATAATCATCATTGCAAATAACACGTATCAAAAACATTGAATTCTCCCCTTCTTTGTGGTTACAGTTCAAGGAGAGCAGAACTGTGAACTCAACTGCCGGGCTGTCGGCTTCCGCTTTTATGTGCGACAGTCTGAAAAAGTCACAGATGGGACACCGTGTGGGCAGAGCAACGAGTCAGTCTGTGTAGAAGGGCGGTGTCAGGTAGGCCTGAATGTGTCACCTCAAACTGAGCAGAAAAACCTTGCAGAACAGTATTAGCCATTATCTTGACTTAGGCTTCTGCTGAATAAACAATAGGTAAGATAAGTAGTTAATAAAATGTAACATGATTTTTTAAATGCTATGGGATTCTCTGCAGATCTTGGTACACAGATTGCCAGTGGGGTTAAATAACTGTAAAACCATTTTGACAGTCCTTAGCTGTTTTTGAGAAGCTCATTTGTGTTCTGAGAATAGTATGAGGCTCTGCTGCCCTCTGTATATCATGCTTGAATTTTTATATCCAGCAGAGGGCAGAAGAACATTATTTAATATACAGAACAAAAAAATAAATGCAACACCAACCAATGCACATTTGCTTGAAATGGTTTGGAGTTGCATATCTATCTTTATTCATTGTTTAGTGTTTTGTTTCTGTTCAGTGTAGATTTTGAACTGAGGCTGTTCAAGTGCCATATATATGCCAGTTGCTGTCAGTTACTACTCCTTTTAACCACCTTGGTTTGTAGCGCTGTGTCATCTAAGATGGTTTGATGTAAAACATGATAGAAAGTGTTGCAGCTTTTTGCAGCTTTTCATCCACAATAGTTCACATCGCCGTTGCTTGTGTTCCCTTATATCCTGTTTTTGTTTTATGATCTGTAGCAGGCCACAGTTACTGTGTAATACACGAAAGCTGAAACATGTTATCAGTTCCATGTGTTTTTTTTATTTCACGACTAAGTGTTTACCAACTCGAACTCTCTGTTTGCTTTCGTACCCACCTGTCATGCACAGATTCCACAGCCCCAGTTTGAGAGGGTAAAATCCAAGGCAATGGGGAACTCCAAACTGAGGAGGTGTGGCCTAACGAAGTTTGAAGCCTATGACACACTTTATTATAGCACCCAGCTTGTTGTCTGTGTCTCCACGGTAACAGCAGACGAGGGGCACAATGGTGCAGGCACTAAGGAAATCAGTTTGATTTATTTTCAGTGACCTATGTTTTCAACAGGTAATGCTACTCTGCATTAATCCCCAGGACAGAAACATGCAGACTGGTGCCTGAGAAAAGGTGCCGGTTACCGCCAGTCCTACGTGTACTTTTCCTGAAATGAAGGCGAGTGGTGTCCTCCCTGTAACCTCAAAGCCTGTGGGGTGCTCCATCACTTTACATGGGGTCACAGGATTCTCACCTCATGAGTGCGTGTCCTCTTAGCCCGGTCGCTTTGTCTGTGGTGCTGCAGACATACATCTCCAGCAGTGCTGGGGAGATAGCGCCTACAGGGATGTACTCCTCAGCTGTAATGTAACGCTGTTCCATAGGCAAAGCCTAGCTCTGTCCCGTGTGTTACAGCTCCACGTCAGAGGCCAGCAGGCCCTGAGCTGGAAATACAAAGATACAGAGGCAGAACTCTTAAGCACTTTTGCTAAGTGATGCTGTTGGAAATTTCATTAATTGCATTGTAAAGTAAAAGGGCTTTATAAATATTGTCATCAAATCAGAATTAATCTTTATTCAATCAGAATTGCACTGAAACGGTACTCACCTGTTTTCTTTGCAAATATTTACTTTCTTGTTTTTTGTTGTTTTTTTAGTTTTAAAACTAATCATTAGAATAAATCACTGTATTAATCAGCAAGGCAAAGTATTGAACGTTTTAAATTCTGGACTTTTCTGTGGCTTGTTATAATGACCTGACCATTTTGTCATTTTGCCATTTTGCCAACCATTTCTTCACTGACATTATTTTGTTTTTTAACTATTTTAGGTCTGTTACACTGAGCATATCATACACACACACGCACACAAACACAGACGCACACAAACACAGACACACGCACACAAACACAGACACACACACACACACACGCATACACAGACACACACACACACACACACACAAGGCAGTGATCATTGAAAAAGGGAAGTTCTGGGTCTTCCTGTACTTGTGCGTTGGCTCACAGACTGCTGTTTGTGAAGTCCGATGGAGATTTGCACTAATCTTCACTAAGTTCGCTTTTCTAACTGAATGCCGTGCTCTAAGGGGGCTAACAGTGCCTGCTGTTTTAAGCTGTCTGCATGGTTATTTGTTGTACTGTAAGAGCAGGGTGAATTTTTCTTGTTTTTCTTAAAGATCTGTCTCTCTCCAGCTGTGCTTTACTGGTGCAAGTGACTCGATTCATTGCAATTAGGCTGAATATCACAGCTGATTAAACAACAGGCATTGGTGGTTAAATGAATGGAATCTGGTGAGAAGCCAACAAGGAATCAGCCACATGCCTCCCCCCCACCTTCCCTCTCATGCTCTAAATGAGCACTTTGAGCTTTCACCAAAATTTCAGAGAGGCTCTGAGGGGCAGAGCAGTGGGTTTGTGGACAGCAGTGCGGCACCATTCAATTGGCACCCAGGCGTCAGCATTGTTCTACAGCAGCCATCTCCAGGCCCCTGGCAGGCGGGTAGGTGTGGCCTGGAGCTTACTGGCTGGCTGTGAGCACCGTTATGTTGTTAAAATCTGACTTGGCAGCAACAAGGGTCTCTGAAGTTTCTGAGAGCAGCAGTGGTGTATCCACAGATATGTGGAAATACTCAAGCTTGAAGAGACTAGGGGAACAGCAGCTTGGGAGTGGCTGTCAGAGGAGTGACCTGTATACACTTTCAGCTTTCTGTATCTCTGGCTGCTCCTCCTGTCAGAGGAGTGACCTGTACACACTTTCAGCTTTCTGTATCTCTGGCTGCTCTCTTTCTGCTTGTACAAGACTCTGGCTACATGTCTGTCACAGACTCTGGCTACATGTCTGTCTAATGGTGAGGTAGTGTACATTTTGATGGAGGCATACAGTGGCATGGGGAGGCCTAGACGCAGAAAGGGCTTTACTGAACAGAAGTCACAAGGATGCACACAGTGAAGTAAGCAGGAGCACAGATGAGAAGAAGCACATAAGAGCCAAAACTGGGCTGATAGAGACTAATGTCCAAACAGGAAACGTGGAGCTCACCCAACTTTAATACCGAGAGCAATAGACGAGAGTAACTGGTGAGGAAACAGAGGATAGACAGACTTTAAACAGTGTTGAAAGACAAACCAAACCAAGTTCAATCGCTAAGACAATTGAAGGTGAACACCGGAACAAAACAAGCATAGAACACAGAGAAACTATACAGAAATAACATAGAAACTAGACAAGACGTGAGATTTAGAACTTTCAAAAGCTAGACAATGTAGAAATTATAAAATGTAAAAATTTTAAAAGTTTAATTATAAAATTATACTTACATATATATATATATATATATATATATATATATATAGTTTGTGTGTGTGGTGTGTGTATGTATAAGCATAATACTTGGAAACAGGTATGCTTATTGCAGTCCTTTCTCATCTGGGAGTGGTAATATCTGTCCTCGCCTCTCATCATTGCCTTTGATTAACATTGTGTGTTTCTGTGCTCCCATCTATGTGTTATGGATGTGTCCACTGTTCATAATTCATTTTCAAGTGGTTTTCATAGCGAAGTCCCTTGATGATGGTACTTACTGTGCGGATGTTGACATAATATCACAGAGCCGTGCCGGGGTGCACAGGCTGGAGAGCTAACCCTGTTCTGTGGGTCTGTAAGTGGGCCACAGAGCCCATTTTGACAGTGACACTGTGCACAAGCTCTGCAAGGGAACTGACATTCTCAAAAGCTGATCACAGACGGAAACCCCAGTTTACCCTCGGCTTAAAATAGCCTGGGAGGAATATTGCACAGATTTCTGTGACTGTGCGTTTATATCCATTTGGAAAAAATGGCTTCTCTGAAATAGACTTCAAGTTCCAAGTCCTTTGGCAAAATCAGATAGTGTCTTTTAGTGTTATTGATATAAACACCAGATTCATACAAGTATGCAAAGCTGACACACTTCAAAACACATTTCTAAAGATTTATAATTGTTTATTTGAAGAGGTTTAAATATCTAAAGCATTGTCAAAAGCAGTTCAGAGCCCGTGTGAGTGTGTGTGTGTGTGTGTGTGTGTGTGTGTGAAAGTGTGAGAAAGAGAGAGAGCAAGAGAGATTTACAGGTATTCACTCTTGTACACAGCTGAGGGCTGTTCTCATCCTGATGGTGTTCCACCTTTCTGGAAACTGTCTTTGGCTGTCAAACGCCCTCCAAAGCCCTGAACCTGCACCTTTGCCAGCGGGCTCTTCCCACAGCTCATATTTATAATGTGTTTGAAGCAGAGAATGTGCTTCTCCTCCCAGTCCGATGGTTGCGTACCACACCCCGGACCATGTTCTCTGACAGCTCCTTGCTGCGATGCGCAGCCCTCCATGTCTGTGCCCCCCCCACCATGGTGGCCTCTCTCTTTGACCCCACCCGCACTGCATCTGTTTTAACCATTCACATAGCTCTGAAAAGAGGGAAGAGGGTGCTGAAATATGGCCCTTGAGCAGCGTAGGGAGATCACAGCTATTATCTGTGACAGCAAGCTGCAAACCCGCAGCGTTTTAACACTTTCTGGGAGTGAAGGGTACACTTAGGGTACAACGGGGCCCTTTCATTGAGCTCTGGGGAGAGGATTGGTGGCCGTAAATAAAGCCAGTGGACTCAGGATCCTGAGCTGAGGGGAGACGGGGCCTTTTTACAAGTTTGGGAGGGGGCACAAGCAGGGTCTGGGCCCCCACTGTCTATGTCCCATTCACATAGTGACCATAGCTCAGTGGGTCCACGGCAGAGGGGGCGGGTTTAACCTCACAGAGCTCATGAAGCGTGCATAAGAGTTGAGGGAAGCCTTTCACCCCTGAAGTGGGGGCATGTTAGCACACTGTGGGGCCTTCTGTCCAAGGCTGATAAGTGATATGCCATTTTGAATATGATGGCTTTGTTTTTGCTTTTTGATTGGTGGTAAAAACAATTTGAAGAGTAATGCATAATTTAGCATCAAGTTGGAAGTTCTTGTTTCTTCCATTTTCTTTAATTGCACTTTAATTGTCATGGTCTTCAGTTTCGTGATTATGAGTAAACTCAAGCAGGGTCAGCAAAGGTTAAATTGCTGTCTGAGTCTTAAAAGCCTTGTAAACATAACGGTAGGTCTTTGTCCCATACTCTTCCTGTTTGGGATTTCTTAATACTGTGTAAATTTATGCGTTAAAGGACAGTACTTTGTTGTTGGTAGTTTTTTAAACACTGTGAATATTTTCCTGCACTTTACATACACAGTTTGATAGGTGTGAGAGAAAAGTTGTGAGCCTGGATGTACCATGATGGTCCTCAAATATTAAAACTGTATCTGTCCTGTTGTGAATTAAAATCTGATAAGTTCTGCATGTTTTTAGAGGATAGACACCCGATAATATCAAAGCTGGAAAAACAAGTCACCAAACAGTATGCAGGCTGGGGTGTGTTGAGTCTTCCTGGTTTGCTGAGTGTAATATTTCAGCACATGAGAGTAGTGGCACAGCAGCTCAGTGCAGAACCAGGCCCACCGGTTCTATTCTGGCAAAGTACATCAGCTACAGCAAAGGAATTAGCATAAAGGCGACATGGCAACATATAGAGCAATCTAGTTCAAACTAAAAACAATAAAAAACGTTTCAGTACACCTGGTTTAGCTTTCAATTGTACGTTTGCTTATAAAAACAATTCATTTATATGTGTACATACCTTATTCATGAAGTAGTATGAATTATGAAACAAACCTTCCCTCTCAAAAGGTTCAAAACTGAGTGTCTGGTTACACCGCTACCCCCCCCCCCCATTTTCAGTTTGTTCAAAACCTGTTTAATTACAGTCTTAAAATTTGCAGTCTAATGAAAACAATTACATTTATCAAAAAAGTATAAAAACGTTTTCTAGCCTGAGAACCACCTATAAGAGTCAGAAGTTTGAGTATACTTTCTGGAGCCCAGTTTATTACATATGTTCGCAATAGAATGTATTTATACACAAATGTTTATAGTTAAAACATGTTAAAATAGTTAAATCATGAAAACGTTGGATTCAAGCAGTCCTGCCTAAATTTACAACTTGTACTTTGTATCACAATACATATGACAAAGTATAAAAAATTTAAACCAGATTTAAATTGACATTGCTAACTGTTGGATAACAGCAGGGGCCTGCAACTATCGCTATCAAAAGAGCCCAAAACAGCCATTTTTGGTCCTTCTCCCATTACAGGAATGTTACTGCAGAAGGGTGGAAGAGTCGCATGCGTCTGCAGGACCACAGGCTGCTGACCCCTGGATTATAGTCATTGTATAAGGTCACTAGTTCAGTATTCAGAAATACGTGTAGGAAAAATTACATGGGGTAGATAGGTAAGTAGCATTTAAATAAGAATAAAGACTATATCCCCTGTTTTGCACCAATACATGTGACCTGATAACCTATGTCAAGTGGTTTGCTGGGTGACCATGACAGAAAAAAGGGCTGTACCTGCACTTGGCCTCACTGTGGGGATTATGAAGGGCGTGTAACATTTTTGGCACTGAGTAATCCTGGGTAACCATGTCCTCTTTGTCTAGGACACACCCCCTAACTGGAAAGCTGCATAAGCGGCCTTGGTTCCGGATGAGCCACTGTTTGCTTTGGGTCCGTTGCTTGGTTTGGAAGGTGGCTCTGTGTGATATGTTGAACGTGAGCGTGCCAGGGGACCAGAGTGAATGCAAAACAGGCAGCAAAGAGCAAAATGCATATGGAGGGTGAGCATGCCGCTATTTCTGCGTCCCACACATTAATCTGGGCGCTGTCTGCACGCTAGACTGCTTAGCACTACTTAGGGAGCGTTCAGAGCCACGACGTGCCTGAGTTATGACACGTACGAGGTTAACGTAATTTCCCCTGATCCTCGCGGTCTGGATTTTATCAGTCAGGCTGCATAACTAGCAGTAAACCTGCAGATCCTCCCAGTTCATTCCTGTGATTCTACGAGGGACGCTTCCCGCTGTCACTGTATGCCAGTCTTCGGAAGTCAGGTTCATGACCCCGACAAAAAAGTAGTGTCAGTGTACGCCCCGGGGGGGGGGGGGGGGGGGGGGGGGGGGGGGGGGGGGGGGGGGCGGGGGGGGGGGGGGGGGGGGGGGGGGGGG